>VWZN01010566.1:163404-181822 GCA_013396955.1 Regulus satrapa | reverse complement strand
TTTTTTTTTTTTTTAACAGAAGCTCTAAGCTTTCAACACCTCTGAAAATCAAGCCACTTTAGTTGCACTTTTGGATGCAAATGCCCAATTTAGCTTAAATGATTCCTTCAAAATTCTGCAGGAAATACGTAGGAGAACTGACAAAAAGGATCTGAAAGCTTGGCTCGGGGCTCTGCGTTTTGGCTGAGGGACTTTCTTTGCATACTTCCTGACCACTGTGACCACAGCCTGTGAAACCTTGCTTTGTCTTCTTATACTTTCTTCCCTTCCCGCAGTTTCCAGCAAAGAAATAAAGGCAAAAGATATCTGCAGCTTGCCTTGGCTGCAGTTCTGGATTCACACTGACAGCACAGGAGCCCAGGACCCATGGCAATAAGGGAAGGCTGACAGTTGCAAGCTCAGCAAACTAGTGAGGCACTTCTGAAATCAGATCATGTTAAATTGATTAATCTAGTCAAATTAATTTCTCTGGCTAAAAACTCTCTCTGCACAAATGATCAGACTGCTCTGGGTCAGCCTGAAAGAACAAGGCCAGATACCTCCTTGGTGGTATGAGGATGGGTATGGGATGAGTAGATGGAGGAGAGCTGGAGTGGAACAGACCCCTTAATCTGTGTAAAATGCAGCCAAGGCAGTACATTTGGTTTCACAAGTAGTCTGGGACTTTGCCTTCGGGGCTGCATTCAGACATCAATGTCCTGAGTTTATGCCTCCTACTCCCTCGCTTACCGTGGCTTATTGGGATCACTGGAGTCTTTTGAGATGTGTCTCCTCTCCTATCAAACTGGGTCAAGGACATGAAGCCACCACTTCATCTCAGACACTAAAATATAGTCCTGAGCCCTCGAGGATACCTGTAGCTGGATTCTCTCCTCTTTCCAGCACTGATATTGCTATGACTACAGAGAGCAGATTTTCTCCCATATCCTGCAAGAGAAGACCTCTTTGAGGGGAGTTTTCACTCTCTGGCCAGGACTTGAAGGCAGGCAAAGAGGCAAGCAGGTGAGGAGTGCTGATCAAGCCTCCAAAGGAAAGTGCCAGATGCATCCCTTGGTGAATCTCAGAACAAACTGAGTTGGAAGGGACCTTCAAGGACAATGAAGTCCAACTCTAGGCCCTGCAGAGCACCATCCTGCATAGCACCATGTATGGGAGTTACATGAATGGCTGTTATTGGGATGGACAGTGCTGCACTGGCACATCAGCCTCAGCAAGGAGCAATCCCCTACTCACCAAAGATGCCACTCCAGAGAGAACATGCACTCACGTGGGGAATCAAGAAATGAAAGTCAATAAAAGAAAGATTAAAAAATGGTAAAATAGTATAATTGGACATGTTCCTTTCTACCCCACATTAGGTATAGAGGCTGCCATATTTTCTCAAGACCTAACACACTGATCTGTGTCAAGTGATTTCGGCCTGTGGTTTTATTCTAGCTTGCCTCTATTGTCTTCTTTCTTTTTTGAAAAGGACAGCAATGAAGGATAAGAATTCATTCTTTGTTTTGTTTCTCAATTTATTGTTTAAAAGAAATATTTATTAAGCAAATATGAAATGCTTCAGAATGCTTTGCAGAGCTGCCAAGAGGTCAAAGATCTGGGATAAAAATGATGTTGAAACAATAATTAATTAGCTGACATTCTCTTAGAAACTTTGCTTTGGGAAAAGCTATAGTAAATCAAGACAACAGACAAAGTGACAGAAAAAATGAGTAATGAGGGAAAGAGGGATCAGAAGAAAGAAAATCTGTATGGGTAGATGTAATCGCTTTTCAAAATGATCTGATTTTTTTCTCAGCCATTGTCCTGGCCCCCAAACAAAAATCTCCTCCAATAAATAACTTCAAGCTGTTTTCAGTGACTAAGCCTCAAAATGTTCCATCCTGAATACATTCTTATTTACTGCACGCAGAACTGATTAACATCTTTCCAATGCATTTGTAGGACTTCTGGTCTGCAGAGGCCATCTGCTTAGGGAAATTTCTGGAACACTAGATTCACCTCTCCAGTAGGACTACCAAGAGGCCTGAAATCTCCACCATACTGTATCTACAGCTGTACAGATGATTCAGGAGCTACTTGGGCAAAAAAAGACTGTGCAACTCACTGGGTAAATAAGTCATCTCTGCCTACATAGGGAATCTTTTATAAGTCTTCTATCCCAAATCACCTGCTAATTTATAATGTTACCAAAACCTGTCTGGAAACAGCACATGCTAAAAGCTCTGTGGGAATGTATTTGCTTTTCCTTGTAAGCCTGCCTTACCTGCCTTCATACTCTGTTCACCCCACTTGGACAGAATGGCAGCTTCTTGAGATCAGATAATATACTGGGGGGAAAAAAAAAGGAGAGAAATTGTATTTGTCCTTCAGCTATTCACTGAGTTGAGATAAATTTGCCGTGAAAATCCCTGCAAACAGACCAGAGGTTGTACTTCTCAGGGCAGAAAAATGTCTGGACCCACTAAGGGTTTTGCCTCAGACTTCTCCAGATCTGCATGGTTTATTATGGTAATCAATGTAAGATATGGCATCAGAGGGAAGGGAAGCAAAAACCAGGACCATCAGCGCAAGTGATCTCAGGATGCTTTGAAAGTCCCTTACTGTGTATTCTCCACATCAGCACAGCATTCATTGGCCAGTCTGAAACTGAAAAAGGAACGGGAGAAGAGCACAGCATTCCTTTGATGGCAGTACCCTCTTCAACTGCTACTGCCCCAAGGCTGCAAAGCACCAGCTGCAAAACAATAGGCTGGCAGCAGGAGTTGATTTTCCAAGTATTGGTGTGGAGGCATCCTTGTTTGTGCCTAGGAAACTATTCAAGGTCAAGTTTTCCCCCTGCTGAGGAAAGCAGAGGAGTCCCATGAATGGCCTGGCTTCAGTCTATTCAAATCCCCCAGCTTTTCTTGAAAATGGAAAGTGCAGCAGCTGTTTAAAAGACCCTGAGGATGTCTGACCAATATGTTCAATTATTTATTTTTTTAACTTCTTCCTATGCTTTGTGACAGCAAATAGATACAATAAATACCATTCTGTGAAAGAAAAGCAAGGAATAGATACAGTTGGATGACATTCTGCATGGCTATACAAAATCCTACTGCGATTTTGAAGCTTAAATATGCCTAAACATACTGCAATTTTTAAGCCCCCAGGTATTAGGAAAATCACATCTGCCTGTGTTGCACAGCTGAATTAGCGAAACTGGTTTCATCATCCAATAACTAGGCAGTTTTCATGTATTTGTTAGACTTGTATGTGTGTGTTGATACTTACAAGCAAGTTGTCAAAAGCATTTTTTTTCAAAGGTGGTATTTAGGGCGAATAGAGAAAGAATAATCCAGATTTTGTAGGTCTAAATGACGAGATTTACAAAGCTGCCTCGGGACTCTGTGACATCCTGTTCCTATTCAGGATGAATGTATGAATTGTAAAATGCAGCAAGGGCTTGAACTTCTTTAGATTAGGGGGATCATCCCCCATCTTAGCTCAAAGAAGTTTCCTCCAGAAGACAAGTGGAGTTCTGTATGGATTAGGTGTCTGGAAGCAGTCTGACAGGTTGGTTGCATACAGCGGGTTCTGGGTTTTTATATCCTCCATATGGCAACTGCAGCTTTTCCGTCTCTCTCTCCATAAAGATTCCCAAAAGAAGCCTATTTTCACCTGAGTGAATATTCTGCTCCTGTCTTCATTTTTACGTGAGTGCTCTACTTTGTCCTAGAAACAAGCTACAGTAGCAGTACTCTGGGGATGCTGCTCTAATAGATTCACAAGGTTGACTTGTTTAAGTGGGATTTCATTGTGTTACACAGAGGATTTTTCCTAAGGATGTGATTATTCCAGGACTGATCCTACTGCTGTGATATGACCACTTTGGCACTGTGCATGCATGGCATTGGGATTAGTCTTCTGGCACGTTATAAACTGACTTAGACATGTTGTCTTACTTATTAGCATGTGGCATTACAGATCGTTTTACAAAGGCAACAGCTGCAACTGTTACTCCAACAGCTATGTCATAATTTGGTATGTCAAACACCTCTGGATAGTGCAGGCAAGAGGAACATTTATTCGTCTCACTTGTCAATACATTTATTTCCATCGTCTTATGCTTTTCCCTTCTGCAGCAGTAAAACAATCCGCTCTCCATACAACCAGCTTTCCTAGGAGCTGATGAGAGGCTGCTAAAGGAAAGGTACTCAGGAGCTCTGAAGACTAACACATTGCAAGACCCTGTGCAGACTAGATTCGTACAAACTAACACTAGGAGCACTATTGCTCTCACAAGTACTTCAGCTTTTCTCTGTGCAGCAGAATTATTTTTGTGTTTGGCACGCCACAGACATTTGGCCACATTTACCAGTCATTTGATGCTGATTTCAGCTTCAGGGAGCCGTGATCTCTGAGCATCTGGCTCTGCCCAGAGGCTGGGGAAGGACTCAGCAGGGACAGGACGCTCAGTCCAAAGGGGGGTAAGCCCTGCTTGTTGGTGGGTTGCCCACCTAGTTAGTTCTGAACCATGGTTATTCCAAGCTTCAGCGTACGCAAACCTTGAGTGCTCCCAGAAAAAAAAGCTGCTGCTCAAATAGGAACAGTTTATCCAGACAAAAGGGCTCTGGATTATAGGCACCTCTTTGGGACTCCCAGTGTGCTGCATGAGTGCTGTTTGCTGGACATGAAATAGCTACTTCTGGCATTTACACCATGCCCAAAGCCTTTCTCACAGTACCTTTGGCCCTATAGCAGCAACCACCCCGAACCCAGACTTGCTGAGGGAAGGATAGCCAGCTGGTAAATGGTGCCTGAGATTATACTTTCCTTCAGTTTCTCTTCAAGTAATAAAATTGCATGTAGACAGGTTCAGTGTGGCCCAGCCGGGTAGAAGTCTAACACAGGGTGATCTCAAGGAATGGGAGGTGGGTGTGAAGCTTTCCTCTGCCTTTCCATAAAACCAGATTTCTGCAGGAGGTTAGAGGCAATCTTGCTGGGCAAGTTGATGCTGCCTTGTCCCTCTGCAATGAACTGGCTCCACCTCAATCCCAGATCTTCATTGCCCTCTCCCTGCTGCTGATGAGAAGCGCACAAAGCTCAGCCAGATAAGCTTTCTGTGTGAGTGCATCTTTGCCCACACTGGGAAAATGAGCGCTTCCCTGTGGAACCCATGTCAAAGCTGCCTTCACCAAGGCTTCACCAAGGCAGCTCACTTCAGCCTAAATGGGCAAGGAGCATTCACACAAGACACCCACCAGCAGATCCAAGGAGGGGGAGGACTGTGTCAGAGCACCTATGAGAAGCAGCTGGGGTTTGCCCCAGAGCGGGTACCACTACCACTAGAAGAGATTGTTTTCAAGCCATCCATCCTGGGAAGGAAGCTGTCCCAAAATCATATCTAGTGGAGCACTGCAAGAGACAAACAAACAAACAAACTGTGACTTTGGAGCTGCTGTTGAGAGAAGACAGATTCTGCCCTGAGCCCTCTTACAATTTATGTTAGCCCAACATAAATCAGCACAAGCTGGCATTTTGCAGCAGTCCTGTTCTTTGACACCCTCCTCCTCGCTATGACTTATCTATTTGCTTTGAAAGAAGGAAGGAAAAGGAAGGGAGATAAGGGGAGCGGAAGAGGATCCAGATTGCAACTTGCAGCAGCTGACGTTTTTATTGTCTTTTAATTAAATAAGCCTCAGACACAAGAGCACATGCAAATTCCCCTGTGTACCCACTCCTCCTCCTCTTCCTCTTAAAAACTCATTAAGTAAGGAGACCACAATCAAACCAGGAATTCAGGGCTGGCTCTCCTACTTTCAGGACCTCATCTGCATTCTTTCCCTGGACAAAAGGTCACTGCAGAACAATGCAAGATGGCTACAGCTTGTTTTTTGCCCTGTCACCAAAAAGGCAACAGGAGAAATCCAGTATAAATCTGCTCTTCCTCTGCAGTCAATGTGAAAGTGTGTGTGGGAAGTGTGCAAGTGGGGGGAAAGTAGCTTGTGCTTTCTGACATCCTGCTTTCTTCTCCAGTTTAGTAACAGCCTAGAGTGTCTCCCTAGATCCACTGGAAACCACAGCTGAATAAGAGGGACTGCATTTGTGTTGCAGTGTCCTCTCATGAAAAGCAATGCCCAGAAGGGCAGCAAGCCCAGAAGCTGATGCCCACCTTACTCATCTTTTCTAGCCTACATCTGGACTGAAGATGGGATCCTGGCTGTGAAAAGCACCTTACTCCAGTGTTTCATGGGCTGCTGTTTTGCTTCAAGGCATTTTCTCTGTAGGTTCAAGGGCTTTGAAGTGTTTAAAGGCCTTCTCTTTCTCTACCCACAAGTGAATGGGATCTCTAAGATCCAGCTCAGCAAGAAGAGATCTACAGATCATCCCTGTAGAGGTCTGTAGCTGTTAGTTGCCTCCCCTTTGAAGGCAAGTTAGAGCAGTAGTTATGTTAAAATAAGGTTTGGGATCCAAGTGTAAGCCCTTAGATGATTTGATGGTAAGCACACATAAACATATACAAATATATGTGTGCATGTTTGGGGCGCCCCTTCTGTATCTTGCTTACTGTGGCACGTCTGATTTTTAATTTTACCCATGCCTTTGTCTCATGGAGCTCTTGTGGGATTGGGCAGAGACAATAATTGCACCCAGTTCTCTGTGTAGCCAGTTCATACCAAGGCTGCCAACTCTGTCAATGCGTGCTGCTCTTCTGTATAAGGGAAAACCCCTCCCAGGAGAAGAATGGCCAGACACAGAGTGAAAGGATGACCTCTGAGGAGGCCCAGCACAGTCCCTGAAGTGATCTGTCAGCATTTTTCTCTTTCCACCAAGGATCTCTGGAGAGAAGGCAGGGGGCCACTGCCTCACTGAGAGGCACTCTCCTGCCTGCCCTCCGGAAACACTTGAGGGCCAGGTGAATTTATTTGCTATTGCATCGCTTTTTTTCCTTGCAGATCTGACAGCTCATAATACCTCTTGTGCCTGACAGCCCCACTCTTCTCCAATTGATAAATAATCTCTTCCTGATCTGAGCAACCAAGGAACATCTTGAGCCTGTCACACTGGAGAAGATCCATCAGGCTCTCGTGCCACAAGTGAGGTGTTTGAAAAATGGTGTTTGTGCAGCCATTCCGGGGTATTAATTCCTGGCATCCCACTTGTATTTTGATTGCTTCTCAAAGAACAACAACGTGTTTTAACTCTTTGCAAATGAAGCAGCGTTTTGTTGTTATGGTAACTCAAATTCTAAAAATAATGTAAAGAAAAGACCACCTTTAATTGATATCACAAGAAGTTGTTATGGTAACTGGAATTTTAAAAGTAACTAGGTTAAACTCAATTTCTTTTTTATCCAGAGCTTTGCATAAACAAATTCTGATTAAAATATCAGGTTTAATTTAATCAGTTAATTAATGTCACTAAATGTCATTTATCTTATAACTCTCATTTATATTCAGTGCAAAATTACCTAACTTGCTGAGTTCTAACTATTCAGTCTGGTAGCCTGGAATAGGATGACTGTACAATTTATTTTTGGTCATGGAGTGGTTAAAATGGAACGCACTGCTTTTATATCATGTGAAGGGCATGGGTTTTTTCCTCAGTAGCATGGATGTAATGCCATCAGGTAAGCCTGTGATTAAAGTCAAGTGTGTGCTGCTGTATGAATGAAGGATCATGCTCTGCTGACTTCTGTGTCCTCCAAAGCAAGCATGCTCAAACACTTCTCTGCTGTCTGTCTCACTCCTCCTCCTCCACAGTGTCCAGTCTTTCTATCTCTGCACCCTTTCCCCCAAGGCTGTCCCACCTTTCTGCCCAAATTACTCTCTCTCTTCCCTTCTCTGTCAGAACTGGCAAATAATTTCTCACCCTAACCCCCTAAATCAGCAGTGACATTTCCTCCACTGTGGGCTCATTTTCCTCTTTCAAGGGCTGCCTGTCACTGCATTGCACAGCCGCTGCCATTTGCACCAGTAATACCTCCCTGTTCTCTTGGAATGTCCCACATTGCTCCACAAGTTCTTCCATTGAGCCCTGAGTTACTGCAGCCAAGCCAAGCTCTCTGTCCATTTTTTCTGGCAGATTTCTTTGCAAATTCCTTTTATCTTTCCCAGAAAATTGAATAACCCTGTTCTTGCTATCCTCAGTCTGAACTGCAGAGGACCTGGTTATCTGTCAATTCTCTGCTCATTTTTTTTCACAGATTAATAGAGTGAAAGGCTAGGCAACATTCATTATGAGCTTTTAGCCTAACAGGCCACAGAACTTCATCCAGGAATCTCCATGTTGAACCTTTCACTTCTGTTTGAACAATTAGTGTGTCTTTTACAGAGGCACCTAGTCTTGATTAAAAGACTGCAACTAATGGAGAACCCTCTACATCCCTAGATAGTCTGACCTAAATATTTAACCCTCCCTGTTAAAAATAAATGCATCATATCTTTCATCCAAATGTGGCTAGCCTCAGCTGACAGCCCTTGGACCTCTCGATGGACTTTAACATCTGAACACTTCACCTCAGGGGAAAAAAATTACTGTGGGTCAGTTTCCCTGAAGAAATCACCCCTATTCATGTTCTTACCTACAGCAAACTGCAATAATGGTGAGGTTATATGTAAGGGGAGCCTGTCTCCCAGGGTAAGAGGTGTAAACACACACTTGCTCAGAGGGGACCAACGGCTCCTGTAGAGCAACCGGTATAAGGGAATTTATTTTTCCCGGTGCTTTGTATGTCTTCCTTTCTGCTGCAGTTTCTTTCCCACAAGGAAGATCAGCAGCAGAAATGTTCTCATGACATTGATGCTTGAACATCTTAGTCAAATTGCATCTGCTGGATAAGACAGGGAATTGTTGTAAGAGATGTTAAGTCTCTTATTAATGGGTAGAATTTATTTCAGTTGTTTTTGTAGTGCTTCTCCAGTTTTCTGCATATTTTCTGGATGTCTGAGCATGAGCACTAGCACTCCCTAGCCCCATTAAGTCCCTTTATCTAACTTGCACAAGGATTGCATCAGCCCCTGTAGCACCAGCTTTGCATTGGGAATTCACATTCATTTATTCATCCAAAGTAGCCCCTACACTGTTCCCAGAATTTCTGCTTTCTAGTTCCCAGTCTGAAACTGAAAATAAAACCTTGGTTTGTGTGTGTGTGACCTTCCCAGAGGCTTTGTGTATACACCAGCTTTCTAAAAAAATCCAGCTTACCAAGCAGTCCAGATCTTGCCGCAGGAATGCTCTACGCTTATTAACATCACTTATCATGCCAGAGAAGTTTATTTAATCTGCAAAGTTTACCAGCAGTGCCATGTTCTTCCACCTCAGTTGTAACTTCTTTTGCTTTTTGCCTCCAAGCTTTCAACCTTGCCTCTTTCCCTGCTCTTACATCTCCAGCTCTCTAAATCACAACTCCGAAGCAATAATTTCCCAAAAGCAACGAGCCTGCCCCCGGAGCAGAGCAAGCAAATAATAAGATTGAAGAATCCCCTTAAAAAAAAAAAAAATCTCAGAAATTACCATTTGAGGGAACCACATGGAAAACTGCCCTGTCAGTCACAGCACATCCCAGAGTGCTGCATACATTCTTTAATCAGTCCCTGACTATTCTCTAAACTGTTTCAGTCAGGAAAATGTTTGCAAAGCTTTTGCAAAGCTATACAGTTAATACTATCAGCATACTATTATAAATCATACTAACAATAAATGCACATGCAGTATGTGGTTTGTAAGCACAAGCATGCAAATAGTTATGAATCAATCTATTTGACTTTTTGATGTCCTGCAATCAATCTATAATCCAGTTGTGGATTGTGGATTGGGTTTTCTTCTTAAGAAATTAAAAATTCTCTAAACACAAGTGGTTTAATATTAAATGCTTCTCTAAAAAGAGAGTTTTTAATTTAATAATATGAATTCTTAAAAAAAAAAATCTTTCTCTCAGAGCTGTCAGCTAGAGAGAAACATTAAAATTTATTTTAAATCTAAAAAAGTCCCACAAACAACCAAACAAAAAGCTGCCTTGTGTTCCCTTTACATATTTGATTACCAGTTATGACACAATTTGCTGTAACTGTCCTGCTCAGCTTCCTCATAGAAATGGACATTTCTAAATTTCTGGCAATCTCTCTACTACTTGCTGGTGTTGGTTCTGATATTTTGCTTTCCCTGTGTGTATGGTCTTCAGTGAATACAGACGATGGTACCTGCTTATTCCAAGAGTAGAATATTTTCACCGATGAAATTCACTGCATAGCTGTGGGGAGGGTCTGAACTGGAGACCTACAAATTTACACACCAAGCATTTTTCTTTGCTGTTGTGGAGTTTATGGAGAAACATCTCTTGTGTCACTCTTAAAAGCTGAACTAAAATCTTTAGTCACTGGATTTATGGAGAGGAAACTTCTTGTGTTAAATGAGGAAAAGAGGAAAAGAGTCACCAGGTATTACTGGTTAACACCAATGAATAAAGAGTTTTGGAAAATCCCAGATCAGCAGACTTACTCGGAGGTCCAGTTAAAGTCTCATAACCTCTATCACACACTCAGAGTGCCTAATTCTAGAAAATCCCCGTGAGTTTGGAAAATGCAGATGATTTTTAATATTTTATGTTTGAGGTGCACATAGCAAAGCAATGTGCAATCCATTTTCTAAACAGTAATTAGGTGAACAGAACATATTCATCATTTAATGTAGTCATTACAGATGACTGAAATTAATCTTTTTCCTGTAAAAGCTTTTAAGAACTTTCCCCTTTATCTTTTTCAGAGAAGTTCCAAGGTTTTGGCAAAAAAAACCAAAAAAACAAAACAAAAAAAACCTTTGAGGGTTTGCCTTCTAAAATACCTCTTGGATATTTGTGGTATAAATATCTCCCACTCTCTTCCACTCTGCCCCTTCGGCGCCGTGGCTATATTCCAAGTCTCAGGATGTCTGCCACCACTCTCCATGCTGATCCTGCTGTGGGGATGTGGCTCTGCTGCTGTTACAATCTCAGCCCAGGGCAAGCTAGAGAACAACAGGTTTGGTGTGGGGCATCACTATTTTACAGTTAAGACAGTTGGGATTTCTTTTTGACAAATAACAGGAAATTTCTGTTGAAAGCAATCACCTTTCAGCTTTGTTAGAGTGTAATTTTCTTTCATAAAGGAATTTTCGGGGAAAATTCATGTAGGAGTTTTGGCAGTCATCACATAAAAGTTTGATAAATGCTGATAGAAAAAATGGTCTTCCTTCTTGGCCAAGCCAAGCCATGGAATTATGAGATGAGGTACATATGAGCATGACACACGGGACTCTGGTTCTCACAGAAGCGGTTTGCTGACCCAGTGCTCTGACTGAAATCTTTTACTTACAGGTATTAAACGTTTGTTCATAGCAGAGTGCAGAAATAGTTACTATATATTTTCCCCAGTCCACGCAGGAAGAGGTATGAAGTCCTGGGCCAGTCAGATTGTTATAGCAGAAAAATATTTGGAGGTATAGATCCAACTGAATGAAACTGCAGCCAGGCCAAGCCTGTGCACAGCAATTGAAGTTACTAGGGACACAACAGCTGGAGGACATGCAAGGGAAGCCAGAAATTGCTCAGCTAAATCCTCTGCAGACCATGCTTGACACATTATTTATCTTCTTCTTTTACAGGTGTCTCCTGCCAAGTAAGTGGGGGAGAGAAGTATAGCTCAAAGAGATATTTACTTTCCTGTTGAATGAGCAATGTTGAATGAGCAAGATCAGTCTACAAGGATGAAAATGCAGCCCTGTCTTGCTAAAACAAATAGATAAGAAATTTGCTCTTCAAAAGTTTTTCTACCTCCAGGAGAAGCAATAGAGCTTAATTCCCTCTGTCACTCATTCCCCTCTCAGGAGGGGACATTTTATCAGCCACCAGACCAAAAGCCTCCACATCAGACAAAGCCACTATCTTCAGAAGTGACATGCATAGATAGATCTGTGTGACTGCAGCATCCACAGACAACCCACAGCTGCTGAGCACCCTTCAAATCAGTTGTATATTGGCACAAAATCCCTTCCTCCCCGTGCCAGCGTGTACTGTGCATTAGTGGGCATGTGGGATGAGGCTCTGGCCTCTCTGCCTGGGATGGATTCCCTCTGCAGGGCCTCATCCACTCTGCAACCTCAATGCCTGAGGCAGTGCTGGGTCTGCCTCTTGGACATGGGCACTGGGAGAAGACAGAGGATACGCTGAGGGACCCCAAAAGGTGTACATATAAAAACAGTATATGTGTATATATATATTCTGTGTGTATATATATACAGTATAGATATAAAAATAGGACATACTGTATTAGATATTGTAACACCTAATAATAATCCATGTGAATACTTTGCAATGTTTTGCAATCTGCAGGTGTTGAGATTATTCTTTCTCAAAATATCAAGGTTAAAAAAGATTCAATTTTGCTGTAGTTGGGTTTCCAGACTCCCAGGGAACCAGCCAGTCCTAACTGCATATTGCAGCTCTGCTCAGAACACTTCACCCAGCAGTTACATTCTGTTGGGAAAAGGTTCACAAAGATCAAGGCAGACACAGTGCAGCTCCTGGACATACACTGGGAGCCTATGTGCTGGCTTCTCCAGGCCCAGAGCAATCCTAGAGCAAACTTCCTGCAAAATGGACTTTAAATTCCTCCTGGATTTGGATTAAACTAATCTATCTCTTCCTTTGCTTCACTGGCAATTTCCGGCCAGCTCCCAGCCCAATTGCAAATATTGGAAAAACAACTCCTTGTATTTACAGGGAGTACTGTAAGCAAGAGAAGCATGAAGTTACATAAAGGATTTTCACTCCTTCAGAAATGAATAATGAGCAAGATGAGCTACCCAACAGAAAGAATTGCCCTTGATTCAGTGGATTCATTTGCTCAATAGCATGAAATAAGACAATTTAAAGGAAATCAGAATTAATATAAAACATTTGTCTTCAGACACGGTTAAACACCAACAACGGAAGACTGCAATAGTCAATAGGATATAGAAAGAGGTTTAGACTGCAATACTACAGCCATCTTAAAAGAAAAGGTGATGCCAGATATTGTATCTGCTGTTTCTTATCACAGCACAGTTGCTATATAGCTAGTGGGTAACCATGCAACATTTTTCTAGAGGCAGACTGACAAACATACTTCTGTTTGTGATTTTACCCAACCTGTTAGGAGCCTTTGCTTTTTTGCAGCACCCAGAAAGACAGGTCATACACAGACTGGCTCGCTATTTTGCTAAACACTGGCCTTGCCTCTGGAGAGTTTACAGTGTGCTATCTCCTCTTGCTCTGCCATGAAGTGCTACAGGTGATGGGGAATGTCCACAGAACCGTTTCACTTTTTTTCCTCAAGATGTTGCTTTGAAAATCCCACTGCTGCCTTTTTCATTGTTCTATTATGAGGAATAAATCTCTGAGTCACAGGTCTTGTCTGCTTTCTCAAGTCAGTTTTCTTTGTGCTTTGCACCTGCTCTGTCACTTGGTCAGAGGTTGACACTCTCTGATGGGTCTGCATACACAGAGCGGAGGAAATAAAGTTCCATGGTCTCCAGTGATGTGCAAGTTCCCATTCCCAGACACGAGCAGGTGATCTGAATCCATGACTAGCCCTGAGCAGGTGATCTGAATCCATTACTAGCCCTGGCAGCGCTGGGTGATGGATTGCCTTGAGGGCAGTATTGCCACGGTGCACAGTGCTTCTCACACTGTCAGCTGCTCTTTGGCCACCGTGAGCATGGCAGAACAGCCAGTATGACCTCCTCCTGTGGAAATTGAGTCAGGGGATAAATTACTGTGGGTGGGCTTTAATGCACTGCCTACATTTTTAAAGTCCTGCTGACTAGCATGTGTTTGTCCCCGGGCATGTTACCAGCAATATTTATATATAGATGGACATGCTCCCCATAAATATCACTGCTCACTGTTAAGTGGGTAAATGTTAGAAATAACAATAAAGAAATCTATATGAAAAGATGACTCAGCTTAATAGTATTCCAGACATTTGGGACTTAACATCTCAATGAAATGGCTCTATGATGGCTCATAGAGTAAGAGAGAACAAGAAAGAAAATACACATTGCTCCTCCTGGCTGTAGCTCATATCCAGCAGTAGGAGGATTCCCAGCCATGTGCTGTGCTAAGGGCTGGTTTCAAGGAGGACTTGCACCACACCCAGCAGAGCTAACCTAAGTGAAAAATCTGACTGCAGATGGACAACAGATTAACAGGTCAGACCTTGAATGAGAAAAGATACAATTTATGGGTTCTATGCTGAGTATCTTGTTTGAATGCAACCTCAGAGAAAATATGGGGTGAGTCTCTGCCTGTGGCTCCTTTATTACCCATGGTGGCCTGGGGAAACTGCTCAGAAGAGAGCTGTAGGCTTGACTCTTTCTGTTACCCAAGTGCTCCGTGACAGCGTGTGTTACACAGCCCTTGAGGGTTATTGGGACATCCTGCTTGGGAGCAGCCAGTCCTTCATAGCAGCCTGAACCATGACTCATGGCTTACATCTTAGCTTAGCACTGGGGAAAGGAGGTAAACCTCTTCTGGGGCTTTGAAAGGGGTGGAGGTGTCAGCATACACCCCTCCCTCCACTGCTAAATTAAAGCAGTCCCCAGCTCCATCCTAGTCAGATGAGGCTGCGGTGGAGGGATGTGACCCAGGCTTGAAGAGGGTTAAGAACAACAGATCTATGGCAGCTACAGGCTGTGCTTTGCTCTCCCAGCTGGGGGAACACAGTCAGCAAAGAGATTTTTAAACTTCATTTTCTCTGTCTACAGGTGCCTGTCTTCCAGTATTAGTCTAGGGAACTGCACACCAATTACCTCATATATTCACTGAAAGTGCAGTACAATACAAGTTATTGTTATATAGTGTCCTTGATAGAAAGCCCCATGAAATGCTTGACAGTACTATTGGGTCCATAAAAGTGTGCGTGGTCATGAATACATGTGAAGGTTCAGTCCCTTGCTCTTGATTCCTGCTCTCTGCTGGAAATCACTCTGTTACAATTCTCTCAATTTCAGCAGTTAGACGAGGTGGAGGAAGGGAATATCGCAGCTCTGTGTCACTGTCTGCAAATGCATTAGGACACAGAAGGGCCATCCTGCTAGACCTAAGATAAATGGACCTGAGGGACGCACAAAGACGTGCAAATACAGAACCAGGAATGCTGACCCATAGCTGAGCGCTGGTGCCTGGCCTGACCCTTGGCACCCTTAGGGCTCCCAAAGTGAGGAGTTGTGTGCTGCAGCAGAAGGGACCAGATTTTCCAAGGCAGTGCTTTGGCTCAGTCACACACACTGTACACAAGAAGCTTAATCTAATTTTTGCAGCACTCAAATGGAGAGCATAATGTCGCATCATGAATCACCTGTTTTCTCCAGCACTGAGCCCACAGGAAAAAAAAAAAAAAAAGAAAAAAGAAAAAAGATTTTGCTTTCCAAAGTTCAAATTATTTGTAACCATTTGACTAAATCTGCTTCTTAAAAACACAATAAAATGTCAGTGTAGCAGTTCTATCACAAGACATCTGGGGCTGTATTTAAGCAGCCAACTGTGGGCTTGAAAACAAACTTACCTGCCTCAATACAGCATTTAGATTCACGGTGTGCTCTGACTTTTAGGGATGCTGGTCTTAGAGTCTCTCTGTACAGGTATTGGAGAGGGGTAGGCATGAAAACTAGCAAGCTGTTGGAGGATCCTGAGGTGCACAGAGGGACAAAACAGCCCACCCAAAGAGAGGTCACCCCACTAAAAAGGGACTCATCCGTGCCCAGGAACATCAGTGCAGGTAGTGAAAGTGGAGAGAATGTAGGGGAACACGTTGCCCTTTTCCACTCAGAGACCAGCTCCCCACCTCATCCGAGACACAAACCTCGAAGTGATCCAGCAGTGACGTTTTGTGGCTTCTGAGGGGCAGCTCCTCCGGCTGTTTCAGGAACCATTCCAGGTCCAAAGGTCAGTCACAGTAAATCTTGCTGTTGCAGGTTAGCATGGCTGCAGTAACACCTATGTGCTGCTGCTCAGGCTGGGGGATTTCCCTTGAGATTGTGGGAATATGTTGCAGAATGTGACTGGGGAGTAGTTAGTAAAAATACCCAAATACTTTGATTTCTTCTTAATCAGCTGTCCTCCCTTACAGTCCTTGAGTTTTCCTTTTAATAATCAAGGCACAGACAGAAAAAAAATTTCCCAGATTTAATTAGGCCTGATTTTCATTAAAGCCTTGTAGAAATTCAAAAAAAGAAAGAATAAAACCCAAGAAACCTAAAACCACACAAATTCCCCCATAACTAAGCTTCACATATTATTATCTGTGTAAATAGACAGTCATCTCTCAAATGTTTACACCAGCAGCTGTTAATGAACTGTATTGCAGAGCACTGACAAATCTCAGGAAGAATGACCTGATGCCAACAAGAAATCACAATTCTCTTTGTTATGTGGTGCCCTGGGTAGAGCTGGGAGCCCCTGGTACCAGGAGATGTGCAGAAAGAGGGTCTGTCTGATGATCCTATAAAACCAGTGTTAACTGTCCCTGAGTGCCTGGGAGGTGCAGAAAGGAAGGGTCTGCTGAAACTATAGTTAAACATTGATGTATTAGCAGTTTCAGGGGAAAAAGATGGGGTGAAAATACTTTTAGGCTGACATCAAGTACAAAAACATTGCTACACTGAAGACTGAAAGAAAGTTTGCCTTGGATTGAATAAAAATTTGTATTCAAGCCATTTTGCTGATCTGTACATTTTGTAAACAAAATCAAAATAAAATGGTGGTTCAAAAATAAAAATGTCATGCTGATAACTGAAAATCAAAATGTTTAATTAGGAATAAAATATCAAATGGAGATAATTTGAGCTTTGGGGACTTTTTTTTTTTTAAAACGCAGCTAGTAAAATCAAGATTTATTTGAAAATTACCTTGCTGCTGTGAGATCAGGCCATGTAATTCTCACTCAGGGAAATGTGTGACTCCAGTGTAGGACTTATAGCTCTGCAGCTGTGGGGATGGGAGACTAAGCATATCACTGTGCCCTTAGAGAGCCCTGCTGCTTCTGTACCCATCCAGTCTGGTCCGTCCCAATGCCATCACAGTGCCTTGGAAATGGTTTGCTTGCTCATGGAACCCCCTCACTTGTTTCTATGGCTGTTGAGACTGGACCCAGCAATTCTCTGCTGACCAACCTTCTCACCTTCAGCATGGAAAAAGCAAGGTTAGACTCGAATATCTACCCAGTGCCCTTTAATTTCACAGGCCTGCTGCTGATAATTGAAAAATGAATATTAAACGGGCATCAGAGGGTAGCTGCAATGGATTGGATATAATCAGCCTGTCCAAGTTAGTCTTATTTTAATTCTGGTAGTATTTCTGTTTAGAGCCAGCTCATTACAGGCATCTATTCAAAGGCTGGAGACTACATCCAAAACGAAAGCAGAAAAAAAAGGGGGAAAAAAAAAATTAGCATAATGCGCTGGCTTTTCACCTCCCTCTGCTTCTTCCCCTAACAAATTAACGACAGACCTTTTAAACCACCTCACGTAGGCAACCTTGTTATCAAAAGCGCCCTGCTGGTGAGAATCGGGCCCTGGGCGCCGATGCACGGAGGTCGATGGCTGGCAGGGCTCCCTGCTGAAGGACCTGACAGCGCTGGTGCTGCTCGGAGCCACCGGCATCCTCCTTCCCTGCCCCGACACCAGGCGAAACGGGGCACTCCTCCCTCCATCCCTCTGTCCCTCCATCCCTCCGTCCCTCCATCCCTCCGTCCCTCCATCCCTCCATCCCTCCATCTCTGGCGCCCTTGTTTACATGCTGAGGTTCAACAGGAATTTCAAAATGTCGGGGAGCAGGAAAAGAAAAGGAAGGAGAGAGCATTTTATCCTGCCTGTCTCCATTTTAAAATGTATTTATGTGGGAATGGAAGGGGGGTCCTGGGGCATCACTTTGTATCTGGTTTGAAACGCCTTTTATTCCATAAACAGAAAGGTTTCAGGAGGAGAATGCTAAGCAGAACAGAGAAATGACACACTATTTATCCAGGTTTTGTTAAATAATGAGCTAGATCCCTCAGTGATCAATCTCTCCCCTTCAATTAACAGCAATAAATTCCTCATAAAATATTCTAAAATATGCCGGACTTACTTCTTGCTTTACATTATTTATGCCGCATGTTTGCTATTCTTATCCTTAGAGCAATTTTATATATTATGTCTTGTTTCTCAGCCAGAAAAACAACTTGCCCCTGCGGAACGATGCCGGCAGTCGGCTCTCCCTGCCCGGCTGATGCCAGCCAAGCAATGCGCACACACACACTGCCCCTTAGAGGTGACATCCACGCATGGCCACAGGCAAAAAAATCACAGCTATTGAGATGTGTTTTGATTGCAACGTGTTTGTGCAATTTTGACCAGCTGTCTGGCTTAGCAGAAAGAGCTC
>VWZN01010566.1:76199-163284 GCA_013396955.1 Regulus satrapa | reverse complement strand
TCTCTTTTTCTCTCTTTCTTTCTTTCTCTCTCTCTTTCTTATTTTCAAAATTATTATTTATAATGAATGTCCATATTTTAATCTCAGATAAGCACTGCAAACCTTGCACAGCTCCTTTGACTTTCAATACTGATTTTTTGCCATGGACACATCTGGCATCACGTTCCTGACCCCAGCTCCTTTTCCTGAAAACTCCTTTATGTAAAGATTGCAACTTGTGCCACCGTGCCTTTCCGGACACTGCTGGACATAGCCATGCTTGAAATAAAAGAAACCCCACAGCGACCAGAGGCAAATTGACATGTTGCCATCCACCTCAACAAATGAGTATGGAAGTGATGAGAAAGGAAACAGCAGGCTTTTGCTTCATCGATTGCTACAACAGCCACCAACCCTAATTCTGCTCTGCTCTTGTCCTTGTGGAAAGCACGACTGTGACAACCCAGCCAGGCCTCAGCCACCTCAAGGGACACTCTCTCATGTCAAGTGCTTTGCTGTCTCCTGCCCTGATAGAATAATGAAGAAAATCTGTCTCATTCTTTGCAGCAGCAGCTGCCTCTGCCCTCCCCAGCCAGGCAGGGCTGCACGCAGATAGACGAGGAAAGGAAAAGCAGCAAACACTTTCTTGTATTCGTCTGCCTGATCTGACAGTAATTTCTCTAGCCAGAATTTTATATTGAGCAAAGCAATGTGTGCATGTCTCCAGTGCAGGGCTGGAGGTGGTGAATGAGCAGTGAGCTGTAGGACACGAAGCCATCGTGTAGGCATGCTGGGAGAGGAGCATTTAATTTAAAATAAGCAGAACTAGGAGCTCCATGCAGTCAGGAATTGCAAGCCACTCCCCTTGAAAGAATTAGCAAAGCATCCTCTTGGGATGGACTTAGCATTGAAATTTCAGCCTGCCCTTTCACACAAGGCAAGGACAAAGCAGGCACGCAGCAGAGAGTTGGGGCCACTCCTCACTGAAAGGGAAAGGATTCCACATACGTGGCTTGCCCCTTTCCCCATCTGCTCCTTCTTTTGACACTTGTTAACTCCCAATGCTTGTATGCTTCATGATTTTCCTGTGCTCTGCACACATTGATTTCTCTCCCAGGCAGAAGACCATCAGGAATGAGATGAACATTCCTCTGGGCTAGGGACCTGAAGCAGGAAGATGTATGAACTGAAGTGGGGTCAATCTCCAGGGCTAGAGAGAAATCCATCATAAAGTCATGATCCAAGAGCAGGAGAAAAAACCATGGGTTTGGCCTTGCTATATTTGGAGGGGGGGATAGGTCTGCTGAGAGATGGGAGAAAGACTATGAACTAACCAGGAAGAGGGAAGACCTGGCCCAATCCTTGCACAGGAAGCCAGGAGGTGAGCGTGTAGGAAACCAAGGTGCAGTTTGTCCTCTTATAGCTGTCCATACTGGGGTTTGGGCCACTCTGAAATGGAAAGGTACAATCCCAACAGGGTGTGACACAGAGAGCCCCAAATTCAACCTCCTTGTTCTACAAATTAAAATCATGACCATTTTGCAAATCATTACTGGAATTATTCTACCTGGCTTCAGTGGAAGGAAGTGGGATTCATTAATTCTCATCTGACATTCCCTTTTATCTGGTGGCTGGGGTCAAACCACAAGGGGAACACTCAGCCAGACATTAACAGAGCAGAAGTTGTACATGCGTTTATAAGGGAAGAGTGAGTTACAAAAATAGCATTTTCCTTTGGAGAGAAACTTGCTACAAGAGATTTTTATGAGTAATTTCGGTTTTGGATACTGCCCCTCTACACAAAATTAGCCCAACAATGATAGAGATGGAGGTCAAAAGAGATGCTCTCTCCACAGTGCTCCCTTTCCCTCAAGGGGGTGGTCATGCTGGGTGGATGGTCATCCATCCTGCCTACAGCTAGATCATACTGTGGATCAGTGTGGCTCAGGATGTCCAGAGCCTGGAGTTCAGCAGACCGGGCAGTGCCACAATAGGACCCTCTGCCCTTGTAACAAAAGCCTCTACCAATCCTCCCTTATCCCATCACTGTTCCTTCCCTTGTCTTCTCCCTTGAAACGTGTGGAGGTACACCTTGCAGAGGCACGTCCTGCAGAGCTACACTGAGGGAGAAACCTTGTCCACACACACTGAGCTTCAACAGAAGGCCCGAGGTTTCTGAGGGACATAATGCTCTGCTGCCTTGCACAGCGCTCAACAGACTTCCACCCTGAGGGACCTTCATCAGGCCTGACCAGAGGCAGAAATACTTCTTGGGCTGCTTTTTGAGTGCCAAGGATGTGACATTTACATGTAAGTGATTGCAGAAGGAGAGTGCACCCTACTTTCAGGCATCTGCATGTCATTTCCTGAAAGCAGAACACTGTTATGTGCACTATGGGACTACTTGAGAAAAAAAGATCTCCCAACGCTGGTCAGAGAATGGAAGAACCAGTCCCTGACCCAAACCCGTGCTTGCACAGGCAATACCACCACACAGATCCCTCCAGTAAATACATCTAACCATTTTAAAATGATAAAATTGTTTTCTGATATCTCCTGTAAGGATGCAGAGTGTAGTATAAATACACTAGCTACCATCCAAACTCTCTGCCCTACAATAGCAGCTGCAACATCTTTTGTTGTGTCTTGCAAAGGTGTCACCAGATGCAAGAAACCCTCACAGCTCCCTGTGAGGCTGTGCTGGTCACAACCCGATTCCCAGCCTTCCTTCTCCTCCTCCTCCTGGGAAGAACAATGTGGCTTTGTGAGCACCAGGAGTAGTGAGCACTAGCAAAGCACAATGGCCTTTTTTTATCCTAGATTCAAGGCATTTGTGGTTGGAAAAAGGAATTCATTCATCCTGTGAGACCAAGGAATATCTATGTTAGAATTGGGCTTTGCCCACGTTTCTCTATTTGATCTCCAGGGAATAGATCTGAACAACAATCACAGTCAAAACATTTTAGCCTACTTTTTGTCCTTTGCTTCAGCTAATTTTGAGAGCCAACACTTGTTCTTTTACCTCCATGCTAATTGCAGTAGTGATCTACCTTCTGATGTCTTTAATGTCCTCCCTAGCTTGGGAAACTTAGCAATGCCATCAGGAAGAGAAGCAGAAAGACAGGCTTGCTCACTGCTCTTGAGCAAACCCATCTTTAATTCTTGAGGTCCACTTAGGTAGGAAAGAGTTAATATCCACAACTCTAAGTCAACAAATTGGCCCATCCAGGGAAAAAAAAAAAAGTACCCCAGAAAATTGGATGTCAGTAGATTATCCTTCTGCAGATCCATGGATTAGTGTGCTTGGAGAGGGCATCCAAGTGGAAAAGAATGTAATAGCACTGTATGTGCAGGAAGAGCCTTCACCTCCACTCCAGCTCAATTACACATTTCTCTTATCACAAGACATCACATGACACCTAACCTCATGCCTTTTCTTGCTTAAGCCTATTATTGCATTTTTATAAATATTGGAAAGCCTCTTGAAATTGCGAAGGTCCTTGCTGCAATGGATAATATGGCTAAATAATTTTGTTTCCTTAGTTGTCTCCCACTCTGCTGATCCAGCATCACTTCCTTATTTGCCTAGTTCCTTGTGTTAAGTCACTGCAGCTTCCATCCCCCCTTCAGTTTTGATCCATCCCCTCTCCTCAGCACTGGTGACACCACAGCTGTGCCCAGTTCTGGGCTCCCCAGCACAGAAGGGCACATAGGCATAATGGACTGAGCTCAGCAAAGGGGCAAACAGATGGATTCAGAGCCTCTACCATACAAGGAGTGGCTGAGAGATCTCAGATTATTTAGCTCAGAGGCATCTTATCAGTGTGTACAAACTCCAGAGGATGGCAGGGGACAAGGAATATAGATCCTTACTCTTCCCATCTGTGCCCAGGGGCAGCAGGCACAGAATTAAATACAATAAATTTCATTTAAACATAGGGAAATATTCTGAGAACTGGCACAGACTATGCAGTGAGGCTGTGGAGGCTGCATCCTTAGAAATATTCAAAAACCTGACTGGGTATGTCCTGGAGCAGGCTGTTCCAGCTGACACAGCCTTCAGCAGGAGGTGGGACTGGGGGATCTCCAGACATGCCTCCCAACATCAGCTCCTCTGCAATGCTGTGATTCTATAACAGGATGCCAGAATTATGATGTTAAATGTTAATTTCTAGCTTTAAAGACATTTACAATTCGGAGAGGGACCTCATCTGTTCCTTTTCAGGATCTTTGTTGGCAATTTTATGCTTTCTTTGAGCTCCCATCTTCCCTCTTAATAGGTGGAATAGGTGGCCAGCCTTGGCCATAAGCTGCAGGGCACGTTAAACAATCACCTAGAGCAGCTTCTCAGGTGGGATGTGAACATCCCCTTAAGCAAGCAAGGATGAAGCTGAAACTCCAACACTGAGCTTACAATGCCAGGTATTTTCCCTGTTTAAACAACCACACGTGACACTGAACCTAGAGGTGGAAAAGAAGGAAGATGTTAAGAATTCTAAACATAAATTTGCTTGAAGTTTGTCTCAGAGATTTGCAGGAGGATTTTAATCAGCACTATTGACTTTTAAAGGTTTTTAATTTAATTTTCAAAAGTCAGATTAAGTTAATTAGTAGCTGTATTTTTTTCCCTTCATTTTTTTACCTGTCTATGGCCAACTGAGATTAAAAAAATACCTTCCTAAACAAAACCAAACCAAAACATATATATACATATATATAACCACCACAAACAAAAATTATACAAAATGTAAACCAAAACAAAACCAGAAATTTATAAGCATGAATAAGCCCCATAGAATTACTGCAAAAAAAAAAAATTAAAAAAAAAAAATCAGACTTGCCTCTTCTGTTTGTCCAGGTTTGTTTGTTTAAACTCTTTAAAAGAGAAAATGGCAGAAAACAGTTTGAGATGTTTAGGTTCTTTGTAGTCCAATGCAGAGAGATCAATCTCAGAATCATAGAATCGTGGAATGGCCTGGTTTGGAAGAGACCCTGAAGATCATCTAGTTCCAACCCCAGGCATGAACAGGGGTGCTACTCATTAGATAAGGTTGCTCAGGGCCCCATCCAGCCTGGCCTTGAACATTGACAGGAAAGGGGCATCCCCAATCTCTCTGGATAATCCATTCCAGTGCCTCACCACCCTCACAGTAAAGAATTTCTTCCTGATACCTAATCTAAACAACTCCTCTTCGAGTTTAGAACTGTTCCTCTTTGTCCTGTCATTGGCTGGCCATGTTAAAAATCTCTGCCCCTCATTTTTTAGTACTGGAAGGCTGCAATGAGATCTCCCTGGAGCCTTCTCTTCACCAGGTTGTTCAACCTGGGAAACAAAATATTCAAGCATTGTAATGAAACTGATCAAGTTATGAATAATTGGGGAACTTAATCCTGTATTGGGTATTTGATTCAAAAGAGGGGGGATACTTTTAATTAAATAAGTATATAAACTTATGAAATCAGAAGAGTCTCCTGAGTTGAGATTGCTCCATTTTCTTTATACTTGTTCTGAAACACTGCAAAGGGGTCTGATTTTGTAGAAATGATGAGAATTACTCTTCTGAAAAACTATCTTTAAGTGATGCAATCCAAGTGCAAGGATCAGGTGGAGAATACTGGCCACAGCAAAACAGGTATTGCTGGGGAATTGTCCCTTGAATCCTCTATGCACTGAATTCTTGCAGAAGAATATTCCTCCCTCCAGACACATGCTGTGTTATAATTTACTCATAGACTTGAAATTGCATTTGGAAAAATATTCTAAAAGAGGGTAAGGATGGAAAATACCTTGGCTTTTAGAAGTTCAATTCTGAGTGGACAGCTGTGATTATTATTCTATCTTAGCAATAAGCTATTACTGTACATTATAACTGATTAGAAAAATGTGTTTGTGGAATAAAAATAAATTCAAATTTTCTTTCCTTTATTTAACCTGGGGTGTTATTTTTTGTGATCTCAGCTATTTTTCCTCTTTATATTTGATCTCAAGTTTGAGTAACATGATTCAACTGATCTGTGCTGAGACGCTTAAAGCATAAGGAATGCCCGTGTATTAGAATACATTCTAGACTTCCTACAGGACGTAGAGAAGTTTACTGTGGGATTGAGTAAGCATTTTGAAAAGAAATGATGCTATCTGGTAATGCCAGCCAGATTCTCCAGAAAGAAGCTCAGGTATGCTGTTCTGCTCAGGTATCTGTAGTCACTCTCCATGAAAGTCATGAGCTTTTTGGAAAAGAGGGATATTTCTCAACAACTGGAGTGTACTAACTATGCTGTTTGTGCCCAGTAAACAAGCAATTTGAATAAGAAATTGAATTGTTTCTAAATATAATGTTCCACAATGCTTACAGAAACGCCATCTGCTCTGTAAGGTAGAAAGCTGGAGCCTATAAAAACTTCCATGTATGCTTAATTTTACACCCTCATGCAGCTCCAGAGCCATTCAAGCCCATTAAATTGAGCAGATATGTAAACATTTGCAGAGCTACACTTCCATAATTGATAATTTTGCAGGCACTGTATTTTTCAAGGATCTGGAAAGTAGTTCAATGGCAGAAGGTGCCTTGAGGGTCAACTGAAATAAGCTGTGGACAGCTCATCTCCGCTTTTATTCTAGTGCTTGGCTTGATTTGCCTGTCTCCAAAACTCACCCAGTTTGCAGTGGAAGGATGGCACACATTCCCAGCCCTCTGGCATCTGAGAGACATCTCACTCCTGCTTAGAGCTGGAAGTGAAAATAGAGTGCGAGGAATCCAAGAGGAAGTTGTTGAATGCGTGGCAGATGTTGTTACATTTGGCCTAGCAGTACTCCATGTGGCAGGCACACGACTCGTGATCTTCGCCAGAGAGGTTAATAGTGATAGCGTTTCCACGGGAGGGTTTTCTTTCCAAGGAGAGTGGGACAAATGTTGTAAGCGAACTATTAATGGCAGGAACAATACAAAAAAGGAATTAAAATAAGGAGAAGGGGAGCTCAGAGATAAAAGTGTGTGGGCTGGGAAAATACAAAAGTACATCAACAGAGAAGAAGACACATAAAACCAGGATGATAATTTAATGGGGAACTAGGCTGAAGAGACATTTTAAGACCACTCTGTGTACCTCCATCCCGTTTCCCTGAGTTTGGCACCCACATCTCCTGCGAACAAGTTCAGAGTGAGGAAGTGATACACACTGTTATGAATCATAGATTTCTAGGCCATCATTCATAACAGGAGCCATGCCTGAGCAGAGGTGCATTACTTGCATATTGAAGATGATTTATGTGGGTTTTACATAGCTTTTGGGCTTTAATTATTCACTTGATTATCAATAAAAAATAAGCAGTGAGCAGTACAGAATGTTAACATGTCTGAAAGGGACATGTAGCTACTTGTGTGAAACAAATGTGCAGATGCACGGAGGCATTCTGTCCTGTCAGTGCCAGGTATGAGGGCAAATTCACAAGCAGGATTAGCACGTTTCTTTTCTTTTCTTCCCCTTTGCCATCCCCTCCCCACCCTTTTCACAAACAAAACCTGCCAACCTGTTCATCAGCTCTGTGATGGCAGACAAATGTTTCAGCAAAACATGTGCCAAATACCCATGATACTGGCTGAAATTCAATATGATGAAATGAATTGATGCTGGCATCCCATTTGTTGCAATGCAATATCTGATCAATAGCAAGTAATTGGACATCATTTTGTGTAGGATAGAAAGCTGGGGCTGCTACATCACTCTGAGTTATGGATCATATTAATCACTGCCTAACTGTTTCATCAATGTAATTTCTTTTCATCAACATGCTGTGGCATTTAGAATGTTGGACATAAAACCTTGATACTGTATTAAGTAGAAATTAAAGGCTGTGCAGCCCAATGGTATGGAACATCATTACCATGGGTGTGAACGGTGTTCTCACATCATGGCACAAAATTATACAATTGGCACCTTTAACAAGCAGAGTGAAGTGACAGGGAAAAAAAAAATCAAATAGCAAGAACTCATCTGCACTGGGTGGGATATGCACTCATACAAGCCTTACCTTCTTCCTCCTCTTAATTGCAGTCAATGCAAGATCATCAGGGAGAGAAATACATGTTTCTTTTAAGCTGTTGCTAGTTTGCAGGTTTTTGTAAGTTGTGGGATGCTGAGGACATATTAGCAGGGCAGGTCTGGCAGAGGATAAGGTATAGTCTCTCCATCCCCCTTCCTTGCATGGAAATATGCACACAGGTGTCAATGATCACTGGGATTCCTATTGCTTAATCTATGCTCTTTACATTTTACTTTCTTCAAGCCTCTCTTTGTACTCCACCAGAGGTACATTTGTGGAGGTTGCTACCATCACCTTCTATCAGATGATTCAAAGCCACTTTTCTTTCCACCCCACACTAGCAGGCGTCCATAGTCAGCATTTGGCAGTGAAATAAAGCTTTCAGCCTAGTCAGACAGAGAACTAGTGCCATTGGCTCTGCCACATCCAGAGAAGAGAGACCATGGCACAGTCCTGCTCTGAGTGACAAAAAAGCTTTTTGAGGGGTACACTTCAGACACCTGCTCAGGCTACTCACTGCAGTCTGGCACTCCGCCACTGAGCCCAAACCTCATAACATACACTGCTGTTTGCAATAAAGTCATGGCAGAAAACTGAAAGGAATTCTTCAGCCAGGCTCATCCCAGCTTTGTGCTGGAGGAAGACATAGTCATACATATCCTCCTACACTCTGGGTTCTGCGGGAAATAAACGGGGGAAAGTAAAAAGAGTTTTTAGGCCAGACCCCTCTTTCAGACCATAAACACAGAGAATTCAGTTTGTGTCTTCCCCAAGAGGCTGAATGACCCTGTCTAAGCCCAGAGATGAAGCCGGCAGAGAACAGCCTCACGTCTCTGTTATTACTACAGGAAAGCAGTGGGACTGTGTTCTACCTGAAGAGTGAACAAGAAGGCAAGTCAACAGCAGAAAAAAGCTGACAACCAGATCTTATTCTTAGAGCACCTGCATTTCCCACTGATAGCAGAGCTGCGGGTGCCTGGCACTTCTTAAAATGTAACCAGCTTATTCATCCTGTCTTAGGTGAGAGCATTTTCTCTGTTCTCTGTTTGGTGTGAAGCCTGTTGGGAAAGACAAGATGAGAGCAGATGATAATAATGATAGTGTTTCGACATCTCCAGCTCACAGTTTCTTGCCATATTTGGTGATTGTTTTCTTTAAACTCCAAACTCTAGGTCTGTGGGACTCTCAGCTTTCTCTTATAAAAATGCTTTCTCTTCCTTTTGATAGGTATAAGAAAAGACTGAAAACCTGTCATCCAACAGAACTGCAAAATTATAAAGCTAATAAGAAGAACCTTCAGAGTGCCTAACTTTTAAACACCTGGATTTTTAACAGTGACTTGATGACTTTTAATAAAGTTCTGTAATAAGGTTTTAAGTGGGGGAAAAATTGACTCTCATTATGTTTTGCAGTTTGAATAAAGTCCTGAAATAAATACTTGTGAGTGCCACTGATCAGAAGAAGACCTGAAATATGGTGAAATGGCTTTTATGTGACATTTTCTGTGCTTTGTATTTTCTGTACTTCCAGCTGGAATTAGAAACAGACTTAGTTCAGGGGTGGAGGCAAAAGAGAGACAGGTATTTCTTTATTTCCAATTGTGCTAAGGAAAATGGTTCTTTACATGATTAAAGTTAAGTACGTACCAAGATCCTAATATAACCTGATTTCATATTTCAAGTATGTCAGTAGGAATGTTTTATTTACATAGAGAAAAAGAAAATGGAAAATAATTTAGCTTTCAGCTAAATTATGCTGGATCTCTAAATAAACCTGGAAGGAAGTATGTGAGTCCAGCTTGGTCTTGCTTTTAGCTAAAGGAGTCAGAAGCTCATGTTATTGTGGAGTTGAGATATTAATTTTCTCTTACAGCAGGAACCAGTCTCCCATTGAGGCCACATCAGCCATTTCTTCACTGAATCTGCACATGAGACATTTTAAAAATGTTTCAAGATCAGACAGTGCCTGTACAGACAAGAGCACAGAACTGTAAGGGAAAACAGTACAGGTTTTTTCCGTCTGTGAGTCTTAGGAGGTTTAAGCACCTCTGACAAAATCTTAATTTCCCCTCTCCTCATTTTTGCTGCTGACCCTAGCTGTTCCTGCTTTTAATGGTATATGCCCAATATGTAAATGTGTGCCTGTGGTTTGTGGGGGTTTTTTATTCATAGTGTTCCATTAAAGCTTAAAGCGATCCTGAAGCCACTCTTTAGGGAGCACTCCTCCTGAGCAAAGTCCATTGTAGTCACTGTCACAGAGCAAATGATCTGTGCACACACATGCACTTATACCCACAGCTATCTCTTCATTTTCCACCCACCACTGCTGCCAGTAGCACCAGTAACTCTCCACTGGCATCTGTTGATGCATTGCAATCTAGATCTATTCATGGCATTGGTAAAACGAGAAGATGCCTCTGTAAGCCCCACAGAAAATCAACCATAATTGTTTCATAGCTCCACCTACTTGGTTCAAACTCCCCCTCACCCTCTGTCTCTGCTTCCTTTAATCTGAAGCAAGAGTTATTCAGAGTGCACAGACATTTGCTCCTTGTCTGTGGAAAATAACTCCTCATAACCCTTTTGTGTGTTCATGTCACTCAGATGATCAGCCGCATCCTCTCTTCAGTGACAGCTCTCCAAGTGCACCTGCCTTCTGCTCCATTGTTTTACTCCTGCATTTGTAAGGATGATTTATCTTAGCAACTAATTTTACTAACAGCCATTCAAAGAAAGGGCCAAAACCATGTAAAACCACTTAGAGAAGGGAAATGAAGACACTGTTATCTTAGAAGGAAAGAGTCCTCTACTAAATCCATTGCTGTTAGCCTGCTGGGGTTACCTGCCAGAAAAGGTCAAGATTTAATTATGATGGGTGTTTTGAGTGCATTGTATCCCTAATGCATTCGGGTCTGTTGGATCTAAGTATTTTAGAAGTACCCGAGACAGATTAAAGCTCTTTGAGAACATTAAAAGCAAAGTAAATGGTAAGGTCCTACCTAGGGGATGATGCTCAAGTATTCTGCAGGGAGAGCATACCCTGGAGCTCTGAAGCAAGAATCTGGAGCCCTGAGATCTCCTCATTTCACTGTGTATTTACTGAGGAGTAGATGGGCAGCTTTGCTGCTCCATGCTCAGCTCCTCACATAGAGATGTCATGATTATTCATCCTACCAAAGTCCTGGAAATCTAAGAGTAGATGTCACAATATCAAAGACCACTGTGCTCTTTGTGGATTACTTCCTTGTACAAAATGAGGCTTCCACACCATCTTATGGCGTTTTTATAGCACTCTTCACCAGGGTACTTGTGCTTCCTACAAAACCAGACATTAAACAAACTTTTTTTTCCCCTACAAGCAACTAAATAATTTTTACAGGCATTCAGAGAACTTGCACTCTCCTGTAATTGTTGCCACATTGTCCCTGACATTCTCTTGGTCATGATCAGGAGCACAATTCACTTCTCCAAGTATTAATGAGTAATAAATAATTCATGCAAAAAAGAAAAGACACCTAACAAAAGAGACATTGGCATACTTCATGTGGTGACTGCATTTTATAGTCTGTGATGTCGATTTATGTGGTAAAGCCCTGTAGAATCTAAGGGAAAATTACCTTTCCTTACATTTTGAACAACCTATGGAATAGAATACAATTAACATCTTTGTCAAATAATATAATCTGGTAGGATGGCTCGAAAAGCTTACAGAAGGCAGGACTCTATTTCAACTCCAGAATAGAGCAGTGTTATACTTCTATAGACTATTATGGGTTTCATCCCTCTTAACTTCTGCAGAACTTTTCTGAGGGTTTGGCCATTAAATGAAAAGAATCATGGGAGAAAAATTACTGTAGAGAGACACAAAATCATCCGGTCTAAATTGACTACCAAAAGCTGTCTTAAACAGAGTGTGACTATTCAGCTTCATGACAAAGAGGCCAGGTGTGATCCAAAGAGGGTTAATGGGATAAAACCAAACAACAGGACAGGGTCCAGCAGATACGCTGTTTAAAGGCTTTATCTGCCTAACAGTGACAGGTGGAGTACAGAGTCTCCAGCTTTGACAATTGCCCCTCAGCTCAGCAGAAGCAGCAATCAGCCATTCTGTGGAGCTGCCAGACTGATTATTTCACAGCCTGTGAAAAGCTCCCTCACCCCAGGGATTCAAAGGAAATGTTTGGTCCTCACTTGAGAGACAATTGAATTATTTTGAGCATAGAAGGAATCAGACATTTTTGTTCAGTCAGCATGTATCTATCCCATGAAGATGGGACCTTTCAGCTGTATTCTACATGAAACAGCTGCATGGTAGCCTACCATGAACACTGTCCATGCCCACACTAACCAATCCCTTCCCAGTCAATTGCCTTCTTACACCACTCCTGTTTTGAAGTTATCTCAAGGGTAGAACTTGATTTTGTGTTTTTCTGTGGCTACTCAGCTTTATTGTTGTTTCTCATGAGAGTGAAGAATGAATTAATTATTGTTGTTCATTTTCCGATAAGCTGATGCTGTAGGGAGTTGGTCATAACCTAAGCTCTAAGAGGGATCCTATGTTGCTAGGAAGGAGGGACTTCAGTGCAGTCAGGCAAGAGGGGAGAAACGAAAGTTTGGTTTGCATTAGAACACAAATACTTTTTTTTGTTCTGACAGACAAACACAAAAGTTAAAAGCAATCCCTTGGAAAACACCAGAAAGCTAAGACTGCAAATTTAAAGACACACAAATATGAGATGTCAGAACGGTGCAACCCTAATTAACCCTCCTGTGTGCATGCATTATCTAATTGCATAAGCATATATTATATCTCCCCAGAGGGCCTGTGTCTCACAATGCAAGAGACTGACTAAATCCACTGTGTGAGAAGCTGTTCAATATTTTCCTCTCCCCTTCTGTTTGTGTGGTCCTAGGTTATTTACTGAACACTATTCACTTCATGCTGAAGTTAGGATTACTCATCTTATCATGGACATTCTTGTCACATTCCTGACTTTAGCAGCTGTGGACCTCACATAAATTAACACATTTGTTTTCATTTGTGTAAAAGCAGGGCTTGGCATTATCCCCATTTAGCTGAGGAGATCAGTGCTGAGCAATTTCTTTGAGAAATCCAATTGCTCTTTCTAAAATGCTTAAAAAAGCTAATGAAATATGGTTTCACCATGAAGAGAGCTGCTCAGTTTTAATAATAAGTGATTCTACCAGTTCTGCATTTTTATCCTAACCAATGTGGGCACAAATGTCCTCATTACTCTTAACAATAATTAACCTGTTTTCAGAATGCCACCCACTCCTCTGATTGAACAGCCATTGAGAGATGGACCCAAACAACAGATTTGCCTTACTCTGCCACAGAATTATCATGACTTCAGCTGACCTGGAATGATGTCCTTTCCACTGAGGCTGACTTTCCTCAACTTTTGTCACCTAGCTCCTTGCCACACTAACTAGTCTCATTTGTCTTCTTCAGTCTCTCTTTCATGGCCTTACTTCACGAGCTCTTCTATTTTGGAAACATGTGCCACAAGGGGGAAAAATATTGTATTCCTTTAATTTTAAAACTCCACAGTTTTTAGAAACACCTGTCCCTGTTTCCATCTCCCCAATCAGTGAGCAGTGCGGGTGTCTCTCTCAGTAGGAGATGACAATTTGATGATACTTCATCAGTGTGGGACTCCTGCTGAGAAGTAGATTGAGACAAAGGAAATGCCTCTCGGCATTGGAACAAATCAGAAATCAGATTTTCTAACTTATTGTTTGGTAAGTTCAATTTCTTTTATGAAGTAAGTCTGCACGTGTATGTACTGATATTAGCATTGTCCAATTCATGCCTATTTCTCTCAACTGCACAGGTATTAATGCCACCAGCAAAATGACAGCAAAAAACACCACGCTGAGATTCAAGAGCAGTACTAAAATGCTGGCCTCACCAGAGATTTTCTGCAGAGCTCAGGTAAGGTTTCCGTAAGGTCTCAATTCACTGAAGAATAGGAGCCTAAAGCAACAATCTTTTCATCCGAAAGTTTTTCTTGTTCCTAGTGGTATGTGTGTTCTGATTTGTATTTTCAATGCTGTCTGCTTTATCAGAAAGAACATATATACTTAAGAAAAAGAATAAAATAAGTCCTTAAATTGAAAAAAAAAAGAGTGTGTTAGTACTGGAAAGCAGGGAATGTAAAAATACAGGGCAAAAGATTTGCCACCCTGAAATCAGTTGAAGATGACAATCAAAAGGAGCCTTCCCACCCAATCTTTGGAACAGAATCCCCTATTGCCTCCTAGATTGCTCACAGAGAAGAGAGTCACAGGCCCTCTGCAGGCTGACAGCATATTCAGTATATGAATAGCAACAAAATGCCCGAACACAGGCCAAATTAAGAATAGCTATTTGATGGAAATGGAAATCCTCCTTATAATTCAGTGTGGCGAGTTCCCTTTTCTTGCATTATGGACAACTGGGGCTGTGTGCAGTTGCACAGCAGAGAGATTCCAGATCATCTGCAGGCAGCATCTGGACAGTGAGCAATAAGCAGGATAAGTGGTAGGAGTTGGTCATATTCATGGTGCTGCAGGGCTCCAGAAAGGAAGGTATGTGTGTTCTTAGGGTTTGCTCTTGGTACTTCTACACATAGGGAATGAATGGGGCCTGGTTCCTCTTCCCTACCAGGACGTGTTATGCCTTTTGATCAGGCACTGGGCAGCCCTGAATAACTAGGGCTAAGCTGGCATAGTGTAGGGAGCAAAAGCTGTTTTTATGGGAATTTACTTGCCACCACGACTGACCGAAGTCCAAGATGGAGGGGGACTTTTTACAAGAGCTTACAGTAACAGGACAAGGGGAAATGAATTTGAACTACAAGAGAAAAGGTTTAGAATAGATAATAGTAAAACACTCTTTACTCTGAAGGTGGGGAGGCATTGGATCAGGTTACCCAGGGAAGTTGTGGGTGCCCCATCCCTGGAAATGTTCGAGATCAGACTGGATGGAGCTCTGGTCTCATGAAAGATGTCCCTGCCTATGGCAGGGGGTTTGGAACAAGGTGATCTTTAAGTCCCTTCCAACCTAAATCCTTCTATGATTCTATTTTAGGAATAACACCTGCCCACTTCTCGAGAGACTGTGAGCAGCCATTCCTGGGTCTCTGAAAGGCATGTTGCAGGGAGGATGCAAAAATCTTTCTCCTTTAAATGCATCTGCCCCTTTCCTTCCTCTTCCTAATTCTCCAAGATGCAGGGACTATTCTTGCTTGGTGTCCCCACTCAATTCAATGATCTCATGTAAAGGATGAATAGAGATGCTTTTTTTCTAGGCAGAAGCACAGTTCATGCTGCATTTCTTCTGCAGGCAGATGAGTCTCTCAGGACACCATGAGTGAACAGTGTAGCACTCTTAGCATCAGTTTTGCTGCATGGTAAAAACCTGTCCTGCACCTCCGTGTTGTGATGTCTTGATCCTGCTGACCCACAGCCCACACATTTGCATTTTTCTGTAGCTTTGTTGTACTCCCTTCAGGTCCCCCAAGGATGTCAGGTCTTGAACAGCCCACAATAAAACCATAGCTCATGATGTCCAGCTGACTTTTACTGCCATAAACAGGCTGATATTTATTTAATTTAGTGAAATAAATGCCTCTCCTAGCTGTTTGGAAAGCAAATCCCTCCTTACCCTCCGGCTGGTATTTGCTGTACTTGAGTGAGGCTGCTAAAAAGCTCAGGTTATAATTTAATGCTGTTCTATTTGTGCAGAACCAACAAGCCTTTCTTAAGGCCTCTTAGGGTTTTTTTAAGCCAAGGCACTGCTCTTTTCCTTGACAGAGCTCTCTGATGCCTTAACAGCCTTGCACACAGCACATCAGAGACTTCAATCAGAGACAGCAAGAAAACAATGTATTACTTCCAGCAACACACACCGCTGAGAATAATAACATATTGATGCAGGACCTTTCTGAACTTTCAGAAGTTCCATGTGGAACAGGATCCCATAGAACCCCCTTTTTTATTAATTACTGTCAGGGGTTTTCCCTGCCTGGATGCCAGGTGCCCACCAAAGTTGCTCTGTCATCCACCTCCTCATTTGGAGAGAGGAGAGAAAATATAATGAAAAGTATAGGAAAGGGAAATAAGGACAGGGAGAGATTATTCACCTGTTACTCCCATGGGCAAAGAAGAATCTTCTTGGGGAAATCAGTTAACTTTATTAGTGATCAAATCAGATTAGGATAATGAGAAAATGAAAACAAATCTTGAAACATCTTTCCTCCCACTACTTCTTTCTTCCTAGGCTCAATTTTACTCACAAATTCTCTGCTTTCTCTGCCTGAGTGTTGCAGAGTGGCTCAGTCCCAGGGGCTACATGGTGCAGTCCTTCAGGAACAGACTGCTCCAGCATGGATGAAAGCATCCTCTTTTCAAAGGGCCACAGGTCCTGTCAGCCAACCTGCTTCAATGTGGGCTTCCTACATGGTCACAGGCTCCTTTGAGCACCCACCTGCTTTCTGTGGGGCACTCCATGGGCTGCAGGTGACTATTTGCTTCACTGTGGATCTCCATGGGCTGCAGGGAGCAGCTGCCTCACCACAGTCTTTGACATGGGCTGCAGGGCAATCTCAGCTCTGGTGCCTGGAACACTTCCTCCCGGTTCTCTCACGGGTTCTCACTCTCTATCTGACTGCAAATGCAGCTGTAGGCTTTCTTTCCCTTCCTTAAACGTGTTAAGCCAATGCCATTCCCACTGTTGTTTGGCCAGTGTTTGGCATTGACACTGCTGGACACTGGGGAGGTTTCTGGCAGCTTCCCAGGGAAGCCACTCTGTGGTACCAAAACCTTGCCATGCAAACCCAGTACATTTACTGACAGGGAACTGCCTGTCAACTTCTTAGCACAGTGCTACTGAAGGGCAACTGAAAATTGCTCTGCTCTTTTCCACCAGTCTTCACTATAATCCTGAGGTGAAAAATTTGGGCTTTACTGTAAGCAGGCATCAACGCACCTCTATTGATTTCCCTGCTGAATGATTTCAGAGACACTATTTGTGATTCCAGTGCTTTGAGCACATTCTCGTCATTCTTTCCAGCAATGCCCGAGTATCAACACAACCTGGAGATACAAGGTCAATATTGGTGGTACTTAAATGAGTGGAAGCTTCCAAAGAGGATAAGAACTGAAGTCCCAGGTTTTTTTATCTCTTCTCAATTAGCACCAAGAACTCAATTTATAAAAACAGATATGCTTTAGAAGGTAGTATGTATTTCCTTCTTTCAAAATTTATATTTGTCTATTAATGTATTCTTTTCCATGATGTCAAGAAGAATTCAGGTCAGCACTATACTGCAATAATCATTTGCATTCCAAGAGAAAGCTGTGCTGCAGGGCCAAGATTTATTCCTCTGCTTACAGCTGCCCTAACCCTCTGTATAGTCCCATGTGCCCTCCATTCTCTTCTTCCTGTTCTGGTTTCCCCATTTCCCCTTCCCTTCAGCAGCTCTTAAGGATTGTCTGATCACATGCCTAAGTCAAAGAAATTTCATCCAAATGACTGCTTTCAATCACAGTTCTCGGTGCATGTTAATGAAGAAATGTAAATACAGAAGAGAAAAATTAATTGAAAGGGAATGATTTGTAGTTACGGTCTCAAAAACAGGAAGGCAATAACTTCTACCAGGAACAAGCAGTGTGAGTGATTTCTGGGGTGCCAGCTACCTGAGAGAATTTGGAGACAGGTCAAGTCCTCCCCTAGGGTGTATAAACTGAAAGGGTGCACATAAAGCTGAAAATTATTATTTCCTTTTACCCTTGTACATAGCATTTTCACACTACAAACCAAGAGACAAGAGGACACAAAACACCATGACTTTGCTTGAGAGTGAAGGAATCACTCAGCCCTTTCATTTTAACCATTTTTCATTTAGGAAGTATGAGTGCACACATGAAGCAGCATCAATATTTATGCAAAGAATTGTGTCGTTTATGTGTGAAACATTATACATTAAATTAAAATTACTTCATCCTGAAGAACTCCTTTTGGAAATGAGTACAGACTGCTGGGCACCCCAGTTGTTGAATTAAAACATTCCAGAAGACCACCACAACTTTGGCCAATATTTAACAACTCGCTGTGTCTCCAGGATATAACTCTGATATATATTCTAGAGAGGCCACTACTGCCATATCTGAGAGTAAATCATGCTTTGATTATTCTGTCTTATAGTCCACTGCAGAACAGGGAACATGCTTTGCCAGCAGCTCTTATCAGTATTCTTGGAATTCTTGACTGAGATCATTGAAAGCCTAATACGAGAACAAAAAGCTACCAATTATTTCCACAGTAGGTAAAATTTAGGACAGAAAACTGTAACATAAAGAGAAATCTCTCTATTATATAGAGCTGTCTCAGAGTCGCTTCTTCTCTTGGAAATCACGATCTACACAGTTTCATAGACTGATGAAAAGGTTTTGACCATTAAAGTTAATTGATACTGAAGTTAAAGGCATGAATTTAAATAATTTTGCTATTTGCTTTGACAATTAATTTTTGCCATTGTGTTTATTTCTAACATTGTATGAAGCAAAAAATCACAAGTACTGAAGAAGCAAGATTAACGTGTACAAAAGATGAAGCACTGTGAGAAGCGACATCTGGGGCAATGCAAAAGATGTTTCAAGGAGTGTAAACAGGCAGAAGTAAAAACAGAAAATAAAACCTGACTTTTAAGTAAAATTAGCAACAACTTGGATTTATATAGTGCTCCATATGTTCTAGCTGAATAACACCCAAGGCGTTTTAGAGTGAAGTAAGGTAAAAAGCATGCTTGAGGCGAGAAAGTAAGAAAATAATTAAATTTCTTGAAAATGTTTTCAGCTTTGAGTAGGTGCAATTCTTCCCTTTAGATGGCTGTGGTAATGATGCTGAGGTGCTGTTGTTTTACATAATTGGCTTTGGATGGGAGCCATACTGCAGTGAAAGAGGAAAGACTGCTTGTAGTTGAAATTCTCATGTTATTTATTCTTATATTTTTAATTTAATGCTGCAGCAGAATTCTGATTGCTTAGAAAAATCTAGCTAGAGAAAAGGAAAGCATACAGATGTTTGGAAGTGTCATTGAGCTGGTTACAAAAGAAAATAGGCCTTGGGTGGGAGAGGAAAGCAGGAACTGCATAATATGGATGGCCTTAGTGGGTTTTTATCACACCTTCCATTCACACAGGGGTAGATTAAGAAAATGATTCTTGATTATTGTGCCTAGGTGGATTTCTCCAGCTCTGAGTATAGTGAAAATTATAGCAACATTGGTATAATATCGACAATAACAAAGACAGCAACAAAACTAAATCTGGCACAACATAAACTGCTTTTAACAGTCTGGAGCATGAAACATGAAAACAAGTGATGCGTGTTTTGTCTTTTTACAGAATGAAGATTTGCACAAGTATGATACAAAATGGATCCTTTCCTTTAATACCATTCACCAAGCACAGACCACCACATCAGCCAAAGCACGCTGAAAGAGATGCACATTTGCTACCCATATTCCATTTCTTCAGAAAAAAAAAAAAAAGTGCCATGCTTGAATCACTCTTCCACCTTCACTTTACATTTTTCACAGGAGAAAAAGTACAGCAAGTCAGTAATTTATTTCATCACTGGAAAACTGCAAGTGAATACATATTTTGGATATTTTCCTAATCAGAAACTCTCATACTGTCTCTGCTATAAAATCTCCCCATGCTCTCTGGTATAAAACCCATGCCCAAACACTGGACCACTAGTCCTGGAGGCCTGTATGGCTGGAACATCAAACATAGGTCTCAGAATAAATTTTAAATTTGTCAGACTTTTGTGGAATTCCCAGAACAGTGAAACAATTTCCCCTTATTGGCTACATGCCAACAGTTGGAGTTTTACAGCTTATTAAAGCAGTCATCATGATCATAATTTGAATTTATCAGTTGTATCGTCCTGAAGGCCCCAGTCAGAATTGTGGTCTTCTTCAGATATGTTTTTTTTATGACAGCCAGAAGATATAGATCATATTTCAAAGAGACAAAGATTTATGCCTGAAATAAGTTATCAAGTGACTTCTGTCTTGGAAAAGAGCATTGATAACCAGTATTCAGACTGTCCAGCTGGCTCAAGGGTCCTTCCTGATTTGGGGGAAGGAAACTTGCCAGCTTTTGAAATTAATACATTATTATTACCGGTATCTTCTTTTTTAATCCTTCACTCTAAACCAGAAGAGTGTGCACACGCTGCCAAAAGTTTGCTAGAAAAGAATTCTTGGCTAAATTTTTCAAAGTTGCTTGAAAGGATTTCCTGCTGACTTCGGTCCTGTAAATCCACCCTTCACTGCACAAAGATAAAAGAGAGGCTACTCATCAACATTTATTTCACTTTATGGCCAACTTACGTTTTCCCTTTAAACTGAGCATTGAAAACCTGGGGCCAGAGCTTCCTTTTCAGCAATGACTCAGTCCTCTGACTGTGCCTTTATGTAAGAGTTAGAGCAAAGGCAAGAATTTCTATCCACAGCCCATTGTACAACAGAGACCTGCAGATCGTCACAATCCTCAAAGTTCACCTGATGGGCTGAGATGTGCACCATAATCCAGATCCTAATGCCAAGGAAAAATTATCCACCATCAGTAAGTACCCATCACATTAAAAAGGCAGCAAAAGGCGACTGAACTGCGTTTTAATTTCCCATACACAATAACACACAGAGGAATAATAATAATCATCATCATTATCATCATTCAGATTAGGCCAGTAAGGTAGTAATTTTGTGCTTCTGTTTATTTAGCATGTGAAGCAGATATAAGGTCAGTGAAAGGTAAATTTTTTGGATGAACTGGAAGACTTCTAATTGTCTATTTTACCTCTCCAAGGTATTTTTGTTGAGTCTTATATGCTAACTATTTCCATTAACATTTCTGGAAATTACTGCTAAGTTATGAGTTCTGGACAAGAAGCAAATGATGCAAAAAAAGATTGTTCCTCGGGGCCAAGAAGAGTTAAGAGAAAGGCACTCTTGGAAAATCCACCAGAGAGGAGCAAAGCACATAAGAAAATGGTAACTCAGATTTATCTCACAATCTTATTTGTGATTCAGAGATTAGGTGCTAGGAAGCACATGAGAATCTTGTTCTACTCCCCATCAACTTCTCTGAACAGCATGTCAGACTCTTAATGCAGTTTGTGATGTTCTGCTGAAAACCAGAATTGGGCTCTCATAGCAAAGAACCAAAAACCAGGGCATATTAGATAGATAGTTAACCATGATACTAAAAAAAATGCAACCAAAATTGCCACAAAGCAGCAAAAGTGCAATTTCCAATGAGCCATAAGCTTCAAATCAAATGCCACACCACCTTCCCTGGAGCATAAACCCCTGCTGCTCAAGCTAGCTGGAAGAGAAGCAGCAGTATGGTGCTGCATAGAGCCAATAACTGTCAGAAAGGTAACTTCCCTAATGCAAAAAGAACTACCATGCACACCACCCTATAAAAGGAATGTTTTGAAAGCCACATTTTGTCCTAAGGGCACTCAGCACTGTACATATCCCTTATACTCTCTATCTCCTTTTTTTTTGACTCAGTGGCTGCAGCCAACTTTCTCTTTGTTGTTTTCCTGTGTGGTAAGCAAGGATAAAACACATCCTCCTTTACAAAGAGAAACTTTTCCCTTTCTTCTACACACACTGTGACTCTGACCATCCACTTTCACCTGCAATGCATAACCCAAAACAACAGAAATGTCATAACCCAAAACAACAGAAATATCGTTCTCCTGGTCGCCACTCCCTCCATCACTTTTTCCTGTTGCAGTTACCTGAGCTGTGAGAAGTTGTGGGAAAAGGGAAATGGCTTGTGCTCTTTGGCTTCTTCTGTTCTAGCCAGCAACATGCTGGCAGTAATCTCTTCTCCTATGGAGATAAAGACAGATAATTAAGATAAACTAGACCTGCTGTTGTGCTCCCTGCTGGGAGGTATTAAGAAGGGAGACATGCTAGCCTCTTTCAAAAGATTTGTGAGGTACAGATCAGCTTTACCCTTTGGAGACAGAACAGAGGGTTTTACTTAGAATAATACAACAAAATTATTTTGTGCTATTGGGATTTTTTGTTCTTTGGGTGTTTTTTTTTTTTAATTTTGTGCAGGGCTCAGTGATTGGACCTAGTGTTGAACTTACAACTTTATACTTGTGTGCTGAAACAAGGGATCAGGAAAGGTCTGCTTTAGTACCTGCAGAAGGAACAAAACCCACATTATATTAAATGCATTAGGAAATGCTAGGTAGTTTAAAACTTCCTTATGCTTTCCAAACTTGCTTCTTGTGAGATGTGATAATGCAGGGTTTTAAAATATTTAACAATTTGTATTTATCTAAAAAAAAAAAAAAAAGAGGGAAATCATGTACGAAGAAAAACACAAACATGTTCAGAATGCCTACCACCAGCAACATCTTGGCATTTGCCAGTACTTAAAGGTTATGTCTGTCATGTTTAGATGTGGCATAAAGTCTTTCACCCTTTCCCAAGTAATTGGACATCATACTGATAGGTAAAATTGAATGTGTTATGAACAGCTCTCCTATAGACTTGCAGGGCTTATTGACAGGCAGTGCTTGGAGAGAAGGCCTAATTTTATGCATAAACATGTCATGCTGGAATAATTATGCAACTGCCTGCTTTCCTTATGCAGTGCATTGTGAAACCCCACGATGGTTCCTGGGAATTCGTACCTTCTTCTGATTCTGCATAAACACAACTACTGTAGCTAACAAGGGGAAATACATTAATAAGGTATTTAATCACGAATAAAGATCTGAATAATTAGTCTGGCTTTCAAAGTGTATGAAAGCGACATCAACCTACACACCTTTTGTAAAGAGCAGCAAATGCAAAACTGGCTCTCATTGGGGAATCTATGTTCATTGATTTTCTTCTCCTACTTTGTTGTCTGACTGACATGTGCAAAACTAAGGTAGTGTTTTGCCTCTGGCAAACCTAACTTGTGTTTTTCGGTTACTTTTTGGTTTTTGGTATTTGACTCATGGCAAATTTAATCAGTATGAAGTATCCCATCTTAGTCTAAAAGAAGAAATCCTTCTGGATCATTGCTGAGAATTATTGCTAGCTGACTATAATCCTGCTCTCACATGAACAGGCTAACTGAAAAATTATGATTTAGGGAGGAAAATGTTGGGATAGGGAGGGCATCTCTTGAGCTGAAGAAAGGTGGGTGCTGCGAGGGTGGTATTAGGGGGATGAATTAGTATCCTTATGCTTTCTCTGTTCCTAGTCTCTTCAGGCATCTGGTCACTGTCACAGTTGTATCTATTTTGTTCTTTTTTTCTTAAACTGGTACACAATGTTCATGTCTATATTTGACATTTGGAAATACATATTTAAAGCAGCAATAAAAAAGTATATTTGAAGAATTTATAATCTCTAAAAAAAACGACAGCATTACTGCTACTGTTTTCTTTCAAAATACAAATGTGACTGCCATATTGCTGCTTCTGTTTGTGCGGTAAGAAAAGTGAATTTTTTTTGTGAGTGGCATGAATTATAGTCTCCCTCTTTTGATTTCTTTATCATTTAGGATTCTGAAGCCTGCAAACCTCTTGAAGAAAGATGCAGGGAGTTCACAGCTGGCTCATGACATTCAGTTTAAGACAGAGCTAAAATGGTTTCTGCGTCATTTATAGCAGAGAGGAAGCCCTTGAACTGCTGAGTGTGTGGGTCAAATAAGGTCTGCAACCCATTCTGTGGCTGCCCTGGCCACCCTGCTGTTGGCTGTCTCTGTCTCTCTCTGTGGAGGGGCCAGTCACCATTGTTAATTGTTAATTGTTAGCTGTCATGTGTTATCAATTGCTTACTGCAGAAATATGTATTACAGTGAACCCCTTGGCTCTTTCACTTGGAAGGAACAAATGTGTTTCCTAATCAGGATTTAACAGTGGTAAATTCCCTTCCTTCACCCTCTTCTTAAGCAGGTTTGTTAAATTTGGAGTCACAGAGATTGCCTTTTCTCAGTGAGCTTGCTGCTGCTTTTGACCAGGCTTTCTGCTGGTGCATTCACTCCTCCTCCTTAAGTGGCGTGCCAGGCTGGCTGCTTCATTCTTCCCTGCTATTGAGGGGCAGCATATTCCTGTGCTCCTTCTGGGTGATTGTCTTGCTGCATGTTCTGGGTCCATGCTCGTTCCAGCATTTTCCCAGAGTACCCGCTCCCAGACCTGCCAAATCTATGTCTGACAGTGAACTGCACTGGAAGGACCTTTGGGTTGGAACACAGCATTTGTTCTCGTGTCCCTGTGACACAGCATACACCACAAACTGTCTAGTTCTTCTGGTGTCTTCATGCTCCAGGCGGAACGCTTAAAGCGGAGCTTTTCTCCTGCTGTCAGTCTGATTCAGCTGGCCTTCTTTCCTTCCGTTCTCTGGTACACTCCTTTGGGTCCTCTCCAGCATGGCTGGCACCAGCAGCAGCACTGCCAGAACACAACTGCTTTCAGTGTACTCAGAGTGAAGCAAAACCATCTCCCCTACACAGCTGCAGCTCACCCTGCAAACGCAGATCGCTGCTGGCAGACAAGCAGAGACAGCCGTGAGTACTCATCATGGGTACCTGCTCACCTCCTTATCTCCTGCTAAGCTGCCCAAGCAGCTCCGGGGTTGTAGGACTGGATCCTCCTTATCTCTGTGTGTCCTGGTTCTAAAGCACATTCTACTTACCCTTAGTCTCCACTCCCTTTCAAAGTTTGCATTTAGTCATCCTGGGCTCCAGGGGTGGGAGAGGATGGAGCAGCTCTAAGTCCTGCTGCCTTGGCTCCAGTGAGTCCCACCCTAGAGGGGAACAGTTCCTTCCAGAGTTAACCTGGAGCTGCACTTCCTAACTAAGGCCCAGTGTTCAAAACCACATAATTTCCAGTGTGGCTGCACTTACAGCCTGGTTGGAGAAAACTCACCAGTTAGGCTGTTGATTTCCCACAACAATCTCAAGGACACTGCTGTGGGAAATCAGAGAGAGTCTCAAAAAACCCCCTGCACCTGTTATTGTGAAAGAGATAGTTTGTGTTGAGTACGTGATGTTTACCCTGAAAGCTGTTACCCTTCTTTCACCAATGGTGTGAGGGGTGGTTCAAGACCTGTGCTGGACATGTATAAATATTTGGACTTTTCTCAGTAAAGACACTTTCTGCCTTCTTCTACTTGGAGTCAATCCATCTTTATTGTGGCGCTATGAGGCTCAAACAGTGACATTCCAGCCCAGTCAGACTCGAGCTGCATTATTGATGGCAGGAGTAAGCCTATACTTGCACAGTTTCCAACCAACCACTGGCAGGTGAACCCCTAAAATAACAAGATTGTTTGTTTATAGTAATCACTTGACCCTCCTTTCATGTATCCTGCCCTGTGAGGCATTCCTAGTAGTTCAAGCTAAACAGCATAGTGTTTGTTCCTTCCTTTTCCCATTAATTTTGAAGCATTGCGTCCACTTGTCATGCGTTCATTTATTTCATTTTCTTTTCCTATTTGCGTTTACTCAGCAGCAGCCATATCAGATCAAATGGAGCGTACCCATTTTTGACATTAGTTTAAAAAATGCTGTTAGTTGATGACTATTAATCCAGCACAAATGCTTGCATAAGGAGATAAGTTTTCTCAAAGCTGTTTGCTCATGGGTAGAGGCTGTTCTAATTGTGTGTTTATTGAACAGTGATTTATCTGTTGCAATTATTTGCCCTTTAGTGCTGGTGATATTATATTAGTTGGTTTGATCTCTGCCAGCACCTGGATCCCTCCTTGCAATTAGCAGAGTGATACAGAGTGTCTGCCATTCTGCTGCACATCCCCTCCTCTTTTAGCAGTTCCAAACAGAAGGACGAGCATAGCAAATCTCGCCCTGAAAGCAGTAAAAAGAAATAATGTTGCTCAATACCTGCTTCTGGATTTAAAGAGAAGGACAGATTACTCAAAGAGAATGCAAGAACACTTCCCTTACATCAACAAATAATTCATGATGTGTATATGGGTATCCAGCAACTATATTATTGCAGTAGTCTGACAAATATTGTGAAGGGGACAGCAAATGGGACATATCATTCTACTGTCTTGACAAAGATTATAACAGGAATGGGAAATGGGACAAATGTAACTCATCCTGGAGACAGTCCCTGAGCTGTAATCTTATTTGTTCTTCAGCATGAATTATACAGCAGTGCAGAGGATGAGAAGGTGATTTTCACCATTTGTATATTTTAATCACTTTTCTTTGCTACTAAACAAATAACTCACTGTGAAATGCTAATAGATGGGTAATATTAGTTTTCGAGCTATGCGCTAAATGAGAAGGCAACTGTAATATAAGAGTTCTGCCAGTTGCATTGAAATTCAAAAAGGATCCAATTCCTCTCAGGTTTGCACAAAACAAATTCCTGCAGATTTCTGAGAATCATCTGCCATGTCCCAGAGTGGAACTGGACCCATGCCCTTGCCTTCCTAGGCTTGAGTTTGAGTCTCTTGATAATCATACCATGGCCAGAGCCCACAAAAAATGGGTGGCTGCTTGGTGGGAAGTCTTGAGCTGGAAGCTATGGTGGAAAAAATTATGATCACTGAGTCCCATTGGACCTAATTCTTTTGGCAAGACGAGAAGGCAGCTTGACTGTTGTTTATGCCAACAATTGATTTGGATGCTGTTTGGTGTGGAAAGGCAACATTTGAAGCTTCCTAAGGCATTTAATCCAAGGTTGAAATGTTTAAAAAATCCATTCTTCCATTGTAGTAGAAGACAGCTAGTAATATCCCTAAGGAACCAATGGTTTTCCAGAAGCTGACTCCTGGGTAAAGGTGACTTCCATGAAAATCTGTATTAGAAAGGAAGAACTAACTTTTAATTTGCCTCTAAGTAATTTTCAGTGTAGCTTTAAAACCCCCCTGATTATGAAAAATTCCTTAGGTTTCATATGCCTGTTGTTCAGTGCCAGACTGAAGAATGTGTTTTCTCTCCTTCATCTTTGTGTTTGCTGCTTGTAACTCGAAGGCACCGTGTGAGGGTGAAGGGCTGACGTGACCACCCATGAATTAGGCTGCTATGACAGCCAGTGAGAGCAGAGAAACAAACCTGAATTTATGTAAATGGAATTTCCATGTTCCAGGTGGCTAGAGGGCTTGAAGTGACAACTAATCCTTCATGAAGCTAGATGAGAATATCAGGAGTACCCTAGTGGGCAAGCAGTCATGGCATATGTGAAAAAGCTGGAGACAAAGTTTTGATTTTGAATGTGAAGTGCACTCTAATGACAGCACAAGCAATGGAAGGGTTTGTGTGATGTACAAAGGAGTGAGTGTGAGCAATGAGGAACAGTCTGAGCTGTTTCTGAATGTAGGAGGTCAGTGGGTTTAGAGATGATAACCACCTTTGGAAGCCTTGGGTTTGTCTGTCCTGCAAGAATGGGGACAAACCATGCCAAATATGAGTTTTACCTGTAGTTCAAATCTGGTTTTATCTTTTAGGACCAGATTTTGAAAATCTGTTGAACGTAATTGTGTGTTATGTGACAATGCTTCTGCACAAATCCAGGCTTTGTTGTAAATTACTTCAAACTGTCCATCCAATTTCTACTGCCTGGCTCATCCCCCTGACTTTAGTGGAGTTGCTGTCAGGGTTAACTGGATAATGCTGTAAACCAGTTAATCCTTGCTGGGTAGCAGCAGATTCTAACGTGCTTGGTGGGAATTGAGGGACAAGAGAATTCTTTTGGATGACACTAAGGAATTGTTTTCTTGCCAAGTCAGAGGCCTTTAAATGAGCATGCTCAGGTTCTACTGGAGATCCCAAGTTACACTTTTATTTCACCAATTTTTAAAGAGACCTTCTAAGATTACACCAGCAAGGGAAAGATGAGGAGGAATTTTGCTCTCAAGTTGAAAGGCTTGGGACAAAATAGAATATATTAAGACCAGTCATCTCCAGAGTAAAAGACTCTAATTTTTTATTGTATTTTGAATTAATAAAAAGGATTTGAGCTAGGAGGAATGCTTCACTAGACACAAATTTTCTGTCCAACTGTCCTTCCAGAGAAAGAGGTCATGGACAATGTGCAGTGTCTGAAACACCAGGGTGGTTAGCTCCACATGAATGAATTAAGAGAGGTTATTTGTGATTCATAGCTACTCTAGGTCAGACCAAAATTTATTAGTCTAGAGCTGTAATTCCCTTGTCTCCAGGCTGCAGTGATCTCAGTTTCTCAGAGGACAGATTTGAAAGCAGCATGGCTCAAATAATGAAATATTAAATTTCCCTTATTTAAAGAAAAAAAGGGAAACAGAACCAAATCCTCTTTCACTCACATGGCTACCTCAAGATGAACCTCTCTACCCCGTGCATAACGGCTGTACTTGCTGGAGTTCAACAAGCCTGCATAGCCAGAAGTTGCATCCTTAGAGAGGAAACACCACTCCCTTCTAGAAAAAGGCACAGAATGTATTTCCAGGGCAGTCTGACACTCAGCCATGCCTGAAAGCAGGTAACAGAACTGAAATAAGCTCAAGACCTTCCTGATGTGGAAGGTCTGGGAAAGGCCTCCATCTCTGAGCTAGCAATAAGGAAGAGATCAGCAAACAGAAGATCACAGTGCCATGAGTGGCCTGAAGCATCTTGAAGAAATGACCCCTGGCTGGGCAGCAGGCAGTGACAGTCATCCCAAAGAGGTGGTATGAACCCATCTTTTTCAAGAGAAAGTGTACAGATTTCTTGAAGCCTTTCTTTGATAGAAAAGTCACAAGGTTGCTTGTTTCCTGTCAAAGAGAAGAAAAGCTTCATGAGAAAAGCTTCAGTGAGTTTGATCACTTCAAATTTCATCTGACTTCACAGCCATTTAGGTCCTGAATCAGGTTTCCTTTACTTTCTGTATTGCTTTCTGATTCTTGGCTAGATTACTTCTGTATAGGGAGAATTTATGTTGTCCTGTGGTGCTTAAGTTTTTGAAACCGTGGATCTCAGTGGCTGGGGCAATCACTAAGAATAACCTGGGATGGAAGATGCAGTCACTGTGTTAATCCTTTACAATGGCAACAGCCTTGTGTCTTAGCTATGAAGCATGAGGGGTTTGGGTATACTCTTTGAGAGAACCAGGGCTAATTTTTGGCTATCATAGCAGAATACTACTTTCCTATTCAAAAACCACAGCTGAAAGCATGTTGTGTTAGAATAATAAATCTGGCAATGGCCTGCCTGGTGTCCACATGCCCTCTGGAGACAGTGGTGAAATAAGGTGATATGATAGAAACCATATTTTGTATTTGTGTTTCTCCTCTGATTTCACCATCCAGCTGAAGTTTGGACTCCAAAGAACAAGAGCTCAGCATACTGCTGGCAGTGCATTCACTTTTCTCATTCCTTCCAAAAATGGGTTCCCAGTGGGTCCTGATGAAGGATCCATAGGCTCTCCACATCTCTGCTAAGCAGCCTTCCCAAATGCTAGCTGCTGCTCCTCCTCTGCCCCCAGGTCAAGGGTGAAAGCACAGTTGTGAGAGAGGTCTAACATCAAGAGAGGAGCACAGTCCCAGCAAGCCAGATTCCTGCTCAGCAGCAGACAGAGAGGTTTCTGCATTGCTAAGTGCTGTTTTCACTCTCTAAAGCCTATGTGCTTGATAGTAGGAGGATTTGGAGAGTGCACAGATATATCAGTCCTTTCTTTGTTCCTCGCTGTCTGCTCCAGCCTGCTTTTGGTCACTTTCATTCTTCTGTCCGTGGCTTGCTGCCTGGATTAATTTCTTCATTGAATACATTCCCTTGTGTGAACAACATATGTGACAAATAAGTGATGTGACTCATCAAGAGGCACGGGAATGCAATGTTCCAGCTACTGAAGAACATTTAGAATTCAGCAACTTGTCACCTTTGTGTCACTCCTAAGACACTGTAAAATGTAAACAGACATATCTAAAGGGAGATGCAGGAGCACAAGCTTGCACAGAACTCTGCTTGTTTTCCTTCTCAGCTTAAATAAGTAAACTGCAATGAAATCTACTGACACAATTTTGGCAGTTTTGATTTACATTCTCTCTGAGGCCCAGTAATTATTTCCTTGAGATCTTATCTGGGATTAAAAATATTTCTGTGTTTCAGCCCACACCTTTGAAAATGTCAAACACTTTATCCACGGTTTGTGCAAATATAGTTGTTTTTTCCCCTCTTTTATTATGAAAACCTTCTGAAAAGAGTATTCAGATGTGACGTTAATGTCTTGTGAAGGGTACTGAAGTATACTTTTTGTGTAAATCACCTGTCCAGCCTAAATGGTAGGTTACTCTTTCAGCTACAGATGGGAAAACCCCTGATTTTGAAAGGCAAAGCAGGATGTCAAGTGAGCTGTGCTAATCCTGCAAGCATGACTTTTCCCTGCCTTATACACCATAGCTCCTGTTTACATGCAACAAATACCTTGCAAAAACCCAATAGGCAGCTCATATTCTGCAAGCTTTGAGGAAGCCAGCCTGAATTGCTTTCTGAGACACAGCCAGCATGCGGGGCCAGAGTACTTCTTCAAGGAGCAAATGGGGGCTAATGGACCAAGGCCCAATACAGAAAACTGCTTTCATCTCTCAAGGCACTGAAGATATGGGGGGAGGCTTCTTGTATCTGCATAGACTTCATCATAGTCTGACCCTAACCTTTATTTCTCACTACAGGATTTACCATGAAGTTCACAGATACCCTGAAAAAACAGAAGAAATTTGTGATTTGGCTTCCCTGCCAAACCAGACGCTCCAGCAAGAAAAACAACCAATCTCCTGAGACTCTCACAGTTCTTTTTCTGGGGATTTCTCATGTCCTCTAGAGAACTTGATTCCTGAAACAGAGTTTCTTCTTTGACTGGGCTGCAGAAATGACTTTGGGGTGTGCCAAACTCAGCTGTGATACCCTGTGACAGACTTCCTAACTGTAACTGGGCAAGCTGAAGACAGACTGTCATTTCATCATTTTTGGACAGAGTTTCCCCCTTTAACACTTAAGTATTATCCACATACTGGTATTCTGGCAAGCCTGCTTTCATGCTAATCAGTTAGGATGGTCCTGTTCCCGCTCATAATGTGGCACAGCATGTCAGCTTCAACCAGGCAAGGATGCCAGCCTCAGTTGGATTGTGAATAGCCTGCAGAAGAGGCTCCTGCTGGTGGAAGAAGTGCCAAATTAGACCACATGCTCTCTCATTGGGATGCATTGTGCCCAAAGCTGCTTTGGTATCAGTTGTGGAGGGAGTAACACCTTTTTTTCAGAAAAGAACCTGCTAACCCTTTCTTTTTGTGTGCTCTGCCTCTCCTGTCCAATTTCTATCAATTATTTCTGGGATTTGCCTGTATAAAAATAATATATATTTTCCCTGACATCTAAGGAAAAGGTCAGACATGGCTGTTCAGATTATGATCCCCAACTGTGTTTGTTGTTGACTTTGGAGTTGTCTCTTTCTGTTAAACCATTTACTGTTAAGACAACAGCACAGGCTGCTGCACAGACAGTAGTTCCAAAGGAGTTTTTTGCCCCCAGTGAGATTTCCATCTAATTGCTCAGCACCTCGTTGCAGAAATCCAGGTGACCTGTGCTCCTGAACACCTTGGCTCCCCCCCAGAATGCTGTTGAATAGGTAAGAGACCTATAATGCTTTCTTATACACGTGTCCCTCTGACCAGCACTTTCAGGAATTGCCAGGATTCACAAGTGAAACATTATTTGGGGCAGAAAAACTTCTGGAACTGCCTTTTTCTAATGAGGATGATTTCTACAGCTTCTGGCAGGCAGATGCATAAGTAAGAATATCTTACCTATCAAACTAAATGCTGCCTGCCAGCCTCAGCGTAACATCTCATCAACAATCTCGTATTGGTGCTGAATTGTAACATTTCCCCACAAACTCATGATTTCTTCTGCCTTTCCAGCTATGATGCTGTTTGTTCTTTGTGTAAACACCCTCCTTTTTTGAAAGTAATATGAATGGGGAATAATACACAGCCAGCTAAAATGGTTGCCTTTCCACACTCGCTCACCACAGGAACTCTTTAATCAGCAATGTCAGCCAGGGACAGAAATCTCATCGTTGAGAGATAACAGTTATTTGCTGGCAACTTCTTGTATGATAAGCCAAACAACTGGGTGATTACACACTTTCTCAAATAACACAAGAAAATGCCACTCCACATTTCCAAATATATATGTTGCAGCATCTGGGAGCTGCATAAGAATATTGTCAAGATATCTGTTTACTTTTTTGGTGCTCTGAAATCTGAATGTAATTTTTACATTCTTAAGCTTTTCTGCAGAGAAAGCCTTCATAAAGTGTACAAAGTCAATGCTACAGACAGAGTGTAATTGATTAATGGCAGAGGATTTCTGCCATTACTAGGCTGCTTAAGGTCACAGTTAAACAATTTTTCATAGCTGCTTCATCCACTGAGTTGCACTTGCATGGTTGCACTGCTAGTTAAAAGGGAAATGAGTGAGTATATGCTGGTTGAATAAATTATTAAAATACACACAATAGAGAAATGTTGGGGGTTTTTTTCTGTGAAAACCCTGCTAATGAAAAAAAGACAATGCCATTGCAACAGGGAAATTAGTTTAAAGTGAACAGGTGAAAAAATAACATTCTAAATACTGACAGAGTATTTTTAAAGTTTAGAGGAGAGATTTGTAAATTAATAAGGTTAATCTGAGTCCCTCCAAGTATGGTTCCCACAATGACTTCCATGTGGTGCACCTTTATAGTTACCTCAAGGTTTTCAGGCTGGTTTAAATGTGAACCTGTGTTGGCAGCTACTCTTGGGGCACAGGCCAGCCCAGTGTATGTTCCCTTTCAGTGTGAAACAGTTTTGGCACTGTTGTAATGTGAAGGACATCTGACCCAGGTCATATTGTCACTGGCTGTCATGCTAGGCAGCTGTGGGGCATGTTCCTGCACGTTTGTGCCTTTTCTCCGTTACAGTTGTACAGGATGGATGCAGCAGTCTGGAGAGCAGAGACCTGAAGGGTTCCAGAGTTAGGGAAGCAGCCACAGTACTGCTCTCTCAGCCACTAAAGGCAGGTTAGGAGAGTGATGATTAGGATTTAGAAGAAGATCCTGGATTTCATGTGTGGGACCTGATGGATCTGCCATTAAATTCTGCAGTGGTGTCTGAGATATTATTGAGATTTTTGTCCCAGTCACAGTATTTTGTGATGTTTGTGCCATCTCTACTGGGTGGGTCTTTTGTGACAAAATCTTGCATGGAAGACTTTTAAATTATTTTGGGGAAAAAATAGTCAGAGCTGTTCTGGCTTTGTGTTCAAATTTAAGGTAATTTCAAACAAGGGTAATTAAGTCAAAATGTTCTTTTTTTCTTAACCTGGCATAAGGATATAATAAGGTCAGGGTTTGTGGTTTCTTTGTTGGCCCTCTGTGTCGGGGACCATGAGAGCAAGCTGAGATTTTTTGGCATTGGGTTAAATTAAAGTGAGGAGAAAGACATCCAGATTATAACTATTTTGCACCTCTCTTCCCCCAGATATTTTTCACTTGCAATAGCAACAGCAGGTGCTTTCATGCTTGCACTAGGAGTAGGAAAGAGACAGACCTACCAACCTGCTGAATTTCATGGACTGGTTTGCAGAGGTGAGAAGAGAAATAAACAACATTAATGGAACTTGCCTGTTCCATTAATGGAACATTAACGTTCATCTCCATCTTACTTCTGTCCTGAAATTGAAGGTAGTAATTCCCTTCCCTTTCTTCAGTATTTATTGACTCTTTTTCTTCTTTCTCCATGCCTCCACTTTCCTCTTCTTTCCTTTCTCAAACTAGATGCTGTGCAACAAACCAAGAAGGACCATGTGTCATCTCTGAGGTTTATAGCACAATTGGCCACACTGACGCTTCCTAAATAAACCGAAATTGGGCACTTCTCCAAAATAGCACAAATGCAACATACCCTGGCATCTTTTTCAATAGCTCCAACTGGACTCTGACTTCTTCTCTTTCTCTCTGTGGAGAAAGATCTTCAGTGATCTTCATATGTAGTCTTCATGTTTTAGTATACAGGTAGGGTAGAAGGAAAATAGGTCTGGAGATTGTCTGTGGAGATTTAAAAGGTTGTTTCTGGCTTCAGAAAACCACAATTCTTTATAAGTCTTTTTGAAACAGTAAATCTACATTTATTCATACTGGGTGAAGTAGACAGCTGGCACTTTCTGATTCCAAGACCAACAGATCCTGTGGATTTTGCTGGCTGAAAAGAAGTTAATACTCCAGAAGTGGAAATCCATATAGCTCCCAACAATGAGACTTGTATCAGAGAAATAAAGAGATTTTGAGTGTACTGTGGTTTTGGCTGGCAGTTTCTGAGTTCATTTAACCAATTGACATCAGGCTAGTGAGTATGCAAACAGACTTATTTCAGACTGCTTATGTGAGATCAAAATTTGACCTACTGACATCCGATTAGACAAGTATTTTCCTCCTTTCCATATACAGCTTGTTGTCTTATGTTATTTTATATGCTAGATGTTAACCTTCTCAATAGTAATTTCCAGAGGTTTTTGCTTCAGAAGGATACTGGTCCTTAGCAATAGATTTTGAAGCACTATATGAATAAGAAATTCAGTAAGAAAAATATGTGCTTGGCACATATCTTCAGCTCCCAATGATTTTCCTTAAAAATCCCCAGCCCTACAGTAACACAAACCTTCCACTGTAAAGTGACTTGTTCTTTAATAAGACTCAGAATGTGACTGAAATCTACATAATTTCTCAGTTTTTCATGCTCTCTCTCCATCTGTTTGCCTCTTGTCTCCTGAAGGACAATATCTTTGCCTTGTATGTATACTGCTCAAACTTCTATACCCAGCTTAGCTGGGAATTGCTAGGTGCTATGTAATATAAATTATAATTATTATCATGGAGTGTATGGCTTGACTAATGTTTATGATTCTCAGAGAGAAACACTAAATTCCTACATAAGAACGTTCAAATTGATTCTCACCGATTTCACAGAAAATTCAGTAGGTGAAAACGTTGCAACCCAAGATGACATATGGGGACCTGTGAGTTTGGAAATGAGTCACAACGCAGTCTGGGAATATTATTCTGCTTCTATGCCAATCATTATGTTGCTCCTCTGAATCAGCATGGGGTAACTTGTACCTTATTTGAGGTCCACTCTTGGGCAGAACTGGTCTGACATTCGTGGAAGGATTAAGCTGATGAATAGTTTGCATTGGGAGAGCGGTGCTTGTCTTTGCCACAGAAACCACCCAGTAGGCACAAGAAGACTCAGTACTTTGCTTGGTGTGTTGTTCGGTGCTTTTAGTGGACAGCCTCCAGAGCAGCATGGTGAGGCAGAAAACATCATGCCATTCAAAAGTGTCCCATTCTTCTTGAGTGATACGTGATTCATCAAGTGCAGGCATGTCTTATCTTCAGGTGGTGCCACAGCTCCTGCAACTATGCATTAAAATACCTGTCAGTAACACATTAGGCTTTAAAAACAGGTTATTTGAAGTACCTGAATGGTGACAGTATTGCTACTGTCATGAAAATCGAACAGCTCTGCTATTTCCATGAAAATGGTGAAGCCAGTGAAGAGCTAGAATGCAAGGTACCAGCTCTTTTTCTTGCCTGTCTCTGTACTTAATGCTAAATGGTTTGTGTGACTTACAGCGCTATGGCCAGCAGTCTGCAGGCTTGCCCGAAGAGGTGCAAGCTAATCAGAGTGCTTGAGTTATTCTACTACGTTGTTTGTGATGTGCTGCAAAGCAGTCAGAAGACAAATAACTCTGCCCGTATCAATAAATTTGTGTAACAGGCAGGCGCACATCAGGAACGGCACGTGCTCTTATTTGCCAAGGAACCTGGATGTACACCTTCAGTTGCAGGAATATACACTGTAAATAGAGGTCTAACCCAGATGGGGATGCTGGCAATTCTCTACAGGAATGACCATCTTGTGCTCTGGCACGCTCCTCTCTTCCCAGCCCGTGTTTGCTGTGCTTCCAGTGTGGCAGGGTATGTCTCTCACTGTTTCCAAGCCTCCAGTGGAAAAGCTACTGCTGCCTTTGCCTGTTGGCACTGCCTTCCCCAGATGTGCCAGAGGAGCAGCACACTTGCATGTGTGCTCTCCGAGTGATTCCAGGCCAAACCAGCTCAGCTCAGCTGCCAGGAGCGGTGTGAGCACCGTGGCACATTCCGTGCAGACCGGGGAGCAGCGGGGAACTAAACTGCACCGTCCCTGTGGCAGAGCTGTCAGTGCCTCTCCAACAAGGCTGTGGTCTGACTGCCCTCCGGGTCATTAAACGCTTCCATCCCGCAAAGAATGGTGATAAGTTTGCTGGACCAGCCTCCCGTTTTGGCCATTGAGCTGCTTTGCTACACAATGAGGATGGGAAGGGTGTTAGAGTTGCTGCTGAATTGTCCATTAGGTGTCAATTGCCCAAGAACAACAGTCCCCGGGCCAAGCCACAGGAAGAAGCTGAGGAGCATTCTCACCTCTTCTTCTTTACCCTCTACCCAACTCTTTGCAGCTCTGGCTTCTACTACACATCATGGTCGCTTTTGGGTCTGCTGGCTCTTCCCACCTTAAACAGTTCGATTGAGGCATGTAGGGAGCCCTGGTCATAGGCAGGAAATTCCAGCCTCCTGAGGCAGGTTTTGAATACCTTGCTGCCTCCTTACACTGAGTCAGACAGATTCCCCTTTATCCAAGGACTTCACTGCACAGGATTTGCCCTGCAGCCCGGCCTGTGGCTGGAAGAGCTTCATTTTCAATGAGACAGCCTTGTTGTGTCTCCATTGCTTCTGCATCGACATGTGTCAGACAGGAGAGCTCACTGTCTCCTTTCAATAGGCTTTTGTGGCTCTTCCGCCTCTTTTTATTGTGAAAAAAAAAAAAATCCCTAAATCCATTTCGCTTCATCTGCCTGCAAGAAAACATCTTGCTTTAACCCTCTCCTGGCTTTGTATCAATGTACAGTCTCAGTGCTGAGTGGCTCCTCTTCATGGAAGTGGCAGCTGTGTCCCTCCTTGTGGGTCTGTTGCTGCCCTGGTCTGTGCCTTTCTATGAAATGCTTTCAGAATCCCACTTTCCTGGCACTTATGGCTCAATTTGTGCAGAGTGGAATTACACCAAGGCCTGTGAGTGAGAGATGCAACAGCAGAAGGCAAAGCTGGGAGTAGTGGGAGCAGGTGTCTGGCACCTCATAGAGTTGGAGCTAGTTCCCTGACATTTAGAAGGGATAATGGCTGAGCTGTTCCATGCCAAGAATTGGGAGCATGGGATTTATCCAGCCTATGCCCACCTACTTTCTGCATGTGGACATTTGTTCCCCCACCCACCTAATTAGGAAAATAGAGTGTAGAAAATGAAGGGGTGGATTTGTTATTTTGTTGTGGCTGTTTGAAAGCAAAGTTTGCTTTGCAGCCTCATATTACTGTCCATGGAAGGACAGTATTGTCTCCAAACCTGGCATTAGTGTTGGCTCTCCTCAGGAAGTCTAATGGGAGAAAAAGCAATGCCACAGACTGTCATTGTGGCAGGAAAAAGGATCAGAGTCACTGGAACGAGCATCCATACCGATAGTGAATGCGTGGGAGAGAACTGCTTTGGAGAAATAACTCTAGGGTAAACATGGAAATTTGACACTTTGCAGAGTATTTCAATACACATAAAAAGGCAGGGAGTTTTTAAATGCACTCTGCCACAGCCCAGTTAACATTTAAATTTCAACTTCTTTGAAAAAGGGAACTTTATATTCCTTTAGCCATTTCCCTTTATCCAGTGGTTACTTCCTTTGCTTCTTCTGTTTTGGCTCCAGATAATTTGCTGTTTAATGGTCAGACAATCAGCATATTTGGAGTGCCCAGGGAAAACCCATTTACGTAATTTACCCTGCTAGCCATTTTCCTGCTTCCTTCACCCTTAGGTAACTTATTAGGCTGCACAAGCAAATAGTAAATAGTGGGTTTGTTTCACCCAGGACTTCTTCAACAGTCAGGATCACAGGATTGCAGAAAAAGGGCTGGAAGGGATGCTGAGAAGGCCATCTCTTGCTTAAGGGCAGGATTTGCTGTAGCTACCTCATTACTGGCAAATGACACTCTAATTTACTGCACAACAGAACAGGCTGAGAGAGTGGTACATGGTGGGAACCTCTGGTACATGACAGATTACACACCAATTGATTTTCAGCCTGAGGACTTCCCCCCTTTCTTCAGTGCCCCCTCCCATAGAAATGTGCCTTGGCTAACAGAGAATGGGTTATGTAGAAGTGGGATGCCTTTGGAATCGAGGGATTGTGTGTGTTTGTGGGTTCAGAGAGGTCACAACTTTCTACCCTAATGTACAAAGTGCTCAACACAGAGCTGGGCTTTAATCCTTGCCCCCTGATTAATTAGTTTTTGAGGGATGACTGCCCAAATCTGTGGTAAACTCACCAATCATTTCTGGGGGACTCTTACATTGGTGACAGGTTCTTCTATCACCTTGCTGAATCTAGCCTTTTTATCTTGCTTTTCTCGCAAATACTTGAGAACAAAATATCCTATTTTGGCTCAGATGGGGCGCTAGAACAACCCAAAAGAAGGATGATGGATTTAAAACCAAAAGCTTTTGTTCAATCCAAATAAAATAAAATATTTACGCTTTTTTTTTTTTTCTGGTTCAGATGCTGAGCTGAAAAATCACTTTTCCCAAGCTCTTGATAACCACTAGCTGTCCCACTAAATTTGTGTCAGGTGGTTGCTCCTATTTCTCTTCCTACTCATAGTCATAGAGCTGATCTTGTCACAGCAAAAGTGTCTCTTTTCTGCTTGCAGTCCTGCTGAGCTATTTTGGCCTAGTCATATCAGCAAGGCAGAGAAGAGGTCACTCATCTCTGTTGATAATCTAGAGAGCTTGTGAGGGAGCATGCATTGTAGCCTCTCAGCTTTAGGCTATGTTTATAAACTGGAATTTTTTTTTTCCTGGCTGAGCACACAGTTGAGCACTGGTAGTCTGGCTGGCAGCACCTCTTCCTCAGGAGCTGCCCTCCAAATCTCAGCATGTGAGGTAAGAGCCCTCAGAATGGGAATGAAAGATTGCTCCTTGAAATATGTAAGAGCATAAAATTGTATCAACATCTGGGACACAAAAGACGGAAGAATTTACAGCTTGTACTATCACAAACCTCACAGAGGTACCTATATTCTTTTTGCAGTATTCAGTCAGAAATAGGCATCCCAGAGAGCAATTCACAAAACCCAGCAAGCTGGAAATAGATGTATTTAAATTTGTATACCATTCTAGAACTGAGGTACCACATTCAGCACTGTCAGATGAGACATCTGCTCATTTAGGCTTTTCCCAGTCTGTCCGTTGTATTTTTTTCCAGCAACTTCTTAATAGGAAGTCTTAATGTAAAGCCTTTGGTGAAAGAATGAGGGCCTATGTCTGCTATGTCTCAAGGAACTTCCCTGTCCCTTTGATCACACTCATGGCAGTCCTGTAGTTTCAGCAAAAGTCTTTTTCTGGAATTAGCCCGATGGTGAAATATTTTTCCACCAGAGATCTAAGAGCCTAATGCCTCTCAAAGGAATGGAGCTGAATCCAGAGTTCCAGAGTCTCCACAACTTGTGTCAGTGCTTTGAGCACTGAGAAAACAATTGATTTTTTTTTTTTCTTTTTTCCATATAAAAGGAGGACAACTTACAGCTACATTTTCTGTGAAGCTAGCCCTGCAGTAATGCACACAAGTACTCTGGGGTGCTAGTGTGAGTGCTGTAAAATGGAGTATCAAGAGCCTGGGGGCAGTAACACAGAGGGATTTCAGGTTCATAATCAGTGCATTTAGTGAGTTTGGGGCTCTAGGCCTGGGGAATTTTCTTTCACTGCCCACAGAAATGCACAGTTCCTGCTGGCTCTCAGCTGAGGAAGCAGAGCTTTGTATTTATGCTGAAGAGAGCTTTCTTGGAGGTACAAGCTACATGAAGATTAGCCTGGGTACCAAGCCTGCTTGTGATTGCCATTGTTTGAATGGAAGGATTTTGCAGTAGAAGGTCTTTTGTAGTATACAACCTCCACCCATTTCTGAAATGGAATCCAGCCTGCAAGAAATTAGTTGGCAGTGATTTCACACTCAGCAGTAATCAGACCATATTGGGACAAAATATTCAAAATATGTAGCAATGTAGGACTTGGGAAAGTATCAGTATTAAAATGACGGTTTCCAGCAAGCCAGTGGATGTGCTGGAGCTGAATAACATGGTTTTTAATGAATGAGACTCTGGCTACAAACATTTGTTTTTTGGCATTGGCCCGTCAAAGAGCATAGCTTTTCTTAACATGTTTTTGAAGGCATTCAATAGAATTTCTAGCTATTGGGTTAAAAGAGTCAATAATAAATCAGAATATAAAAGCCCCAGTGAATGTAACCAACTCCTACTGAAAATGTGCTGAATAAAGCAGATGTGCCCAGGTAATTGGCAAACAGGCCACCTGTTGATTTTCTTGTCAGTTTGTTGCTACCTGGGGTATGATTCTAGTCAAGGAGAAAATAAGGTTCTTTTAATTAAAACAATTTGCGCAGTGTCGTTTCACTTAAAATCCACCATGGCTTTTAAAAGAAGATTGAAAACTGTCTGATCAGGCCTTGATTTGGGTCCTAGAGCAGGAGGAGAGAAGCAGATTATCAAAGGGAGTTTCACAGGGCATCCGTTAAAGAGCTAAAATACAGGTGTTAACCTCGGCAGTGGAAGTTAATGAGCAGCCTGATACTCCAGAGTGGTTCCTTTCCTACGGCTGTAATTGCACGAGTGCTCAGAGTGGTTTCTTTCTGTGAGCCCAGGGTGTGCGTCTGTGTTTCCCTTAAGTCTTCTGGAAATAGCAGCTGTAATCAGCTGCACCCAATTCCAGCCGATCGGGTCCTTACTTTTGTGTGCTCAGACACATTTCTACAGCCATTGCCTAGGTAACAGTACAAACCAGGAGCTCCTGCTTGAAGGAGTGTTTGGTCTTTATGTAAATCCAGCACTCTTCCCTAAATTCATAATAGAATGTAGTTTTGAACGTGTTTGCAGATAGCTTTCTGGAAAGAACGGTAATACTGTATGCGATGTAGCATTCTCAACTCCAACACATTTAAAAACAATACCCACAAAACTGTCCCAATGCTATCCTGTGGAGGGGTTACCTGACCATGCCAGCGACTGGATTCTAGGAAAGATATGGAAAATGCAACAGAATACATCAGTTAAAAATGTAGGCCATAATGAGATGAGAATTCAGGATGCAGTGATCAGCACTTCTGTCTTATAGTGTGGAACACTGCCAGCTTGAATTCAATGGTACCTCAATCGATAAAAGAATGAGAATCCTGAATATTAAATCCATGGGAACCTTGAATAAATTTGTTGTGTTCTCAGCCAGTAGGGGAAGCAGGTGGGAACATGAAAACAGTATTACTCATAGCATCTAAAGTGAGTCTAGTTCAAACACCATTTAGCATCTAGTCTAGACAAAGACAGGCATGTTTAAAATGGCCTTATCTCTTGTGGTTAACCACAGTTGTTAATTGTGGGTTTTCCCAGTGCACACCCATTTACAGCTCTGCTGGGTCTGGAAGGTGCCTTTGTAAAGGGACTGCAGCTTGAGAAAGGAAAATTTGTCAAGGAAGATAATGGTCAGTACTCATTGGTATGTCTAAATAATACCCGGTCTCTGCATAAGAAGGGGAGAGGATGATTTGGTGCTATCCCATTCTTGTGGAATGGATTCGAGAAGGCAAATGACATAATGGGAAGGGGAACTGTGTGAGATGGAGAGACGTGAGAAAAACTAAAGTAGTTAAAGGAGGAAGATTATGGAAGAATGGAGCCACCCAGGCAAAATAAAGTCAGGAAGCTGGCAAACTCCAGGCACCTGACATGCCTTACACAGAGAAAATAGAAACAAATCAAATGCTCCCTTCTGCTGCCCCTTGTAATTTTCCAGAAATCTTCTGTAATTTTCCCTGGAGTCCCAAGCTGACAGCTGGCAGATGCTGAATGAGAGAGGGTCCCCAGAATGAGCGATGGCAAGGTCACAGCTGGAATGCCAGCGAAGACACTGATGTAGTGAATCACAAGCAACTTTTGCTGCCACATAGTGGCAGAGAGAAAGAAAAACTGCTGTATGGCAGCTCCTCCTTTGTAGTCCCAGTCCAAAGGCGATGTCTACATTTTTATTAGCGTTCTTCTCTGCTAACAAGTATGCTAACTCTAGGAAGGTAAAGTCAGGGAGAAACAGGAAGATCCCTACAGTTCCTGCAGACTTAATTTAGTGTGCTAGTCACTCCTTATAAACGACATAAACCATTCTCCTCTGTCACAGGTTTATCAACAAGTGTTGCTAAGAAAGTGCTTAAAAGCTTGTATTTCAGAGACTGTGTATGAATAGTACCTCTCACCGCTGTGGTTGCTATAGTAAACCCTTGTTCTTAATTGAATACTAAAGTAAATAATACTTTAAAACTGGAGAGGAAAATAAAAAGCAAGAACTCCATTAGGAGTTTCTTGAGCTACTTGAAATTACTGCTCCTTTTTCATGTACTATTAGTACGGAATTCTTTGTGTAATGGGTTATAGAATAGCAGCACCTGAATATAACTGGGATGCTTTCTCTGCACAATTTCTTTCTCCTCAAGACTTTATAGGATATTATGTGGATCTGAGCACCTATGTCAAAAAGGAAAAGAGTAATAAGTAGGGTCACAATTAGCCATTGTTTTCTTAAAATTATATATGTTTTAGACCAAATTTTGGAGGAAAAGAGGACAAAAAAGATTTAAATCATCCTTTAAATTATCCCCACTGTAACTGTTGCCAGCAGAGTTACCCTGCAGATAAATTCTCCTAAATTTTCCCTTGGTGTTAAACTGGAGTAATCCATAAGCAATGAAATTTGAGAGCTCATGCTGATGGCAGCTTTAGAGCCACCACAGATAATGCTGTCCAGGAGATAAAGTACAGAGTAGTAGTGTACAGAGAATCTGTCAGGGTGCTTGTGTGGCGTGTAACAGGATGGAAACTGGTGAGCAGCTGAGAACCGTGGGACTTCCTTGTGTACCTGGGGATGAAGAGGAGCAGGAAGAACCTTGAAAATCAGATGAACTCTTTGAAGATTAAGAGAAACATCCCATACATCACAATAAATAGCTGAGAGGCAGAAGACTTACAGGGCCCTGAGGGGAAACAGAAGTAGCAGTGAGATTAATAGAAGTAGGAGACTATGCTATCATAGGGTAGTAAAGCAGTGAAAGAAATTCAGTGATATACAAAGTGCTGGGTTCAGAGGTACCAGCATGAGACAAACAATAGATCTGTACTTAAAGCACTGGAGTACAAATAATCTGATTTGGGCCTATTTTATGCTTTGATCAGACTCTGTGTGTGTCCTTGGTCCTCTGTTGCATCTTCCTACTTGTATATTTGGACTAGAGCTTTCCTCTCTTACAAAGCTTTTCTCTGAGGCAAACGTATCATTTGAGAGTTGTTCAGATGATGTGGCAACATGAGTCATAAGACATCTTTTGTAGGCTGCTGCTGCTGCTGCTCAGTCAACGAGTGGAAGACATGTTTATTCCTCATCAGCTAACATGCTTCTTATGGATCTGCATCCTCATTAACAGACAACAGCTGTTTCTTCTTGTAATTAGCTCACAGTTCAATAGGTAGCTCCAGTCTCTTTTACACCTGGACTACAATCAACATGGAAATCACAGAAGCACATGTCTATCCCCTCCCCACTTTAAAGCGATCTGAGTTACACACATTGTTAAACACCTAATAGACAGCAACTGCGCGTTAGAGCTGTCCAGCACATGTGTGAATAGAGTTTTGTTTGTTTGTTTGTTTTTTGGGGATTTTTTTTTTTTTCCTTTTCTTTCTTGATGTGCTTCGGTTCCAAATGTGCTAAGGCTTCTCTGGCTTCTGTGTTAGCCTCAACCCACCGGTCATGGATTAGGCCACAAAGAACTGTTTCCAGCCACCTGCACAATGGAAGGGGAAGTGAAGTGAGGGCTACAGGGAGGGGAGGGGGGGAAAGCGTGCACCAGCTGGCCCTGCTCCTGAGGCATTATAACTGGATTCTTTGGGGTAGAAGGGTGTGAGGTCTCAGGTCATTTCCTGCCAGGTTTGCTCTGAATGGGAGAGGGATATGTAATTGCGCTGTCTCCCTGTACCATTAGTGTCAAGACTCATTAGGAACCCAATCTACTCAGTGGCAGTAGGCATACAAAAGAAAGAACTAGCCAAAGTCTGCAGACTGCAGAGAGGGAGTTGGTGGAGGAAGCAATTGTAAAATTCCCGTCTGGGTAATTAGAGTCAGCAGGGAATCAGATTGGCTACGGCAGGGCTTTCATTTTTCCCCTTGCTGTTTTAACGGGATTGGCAGGTGCTGTTTTATTCCAAGGATGAGGTGATGTGCCTGTGTCATAATGCACAATGAGAAATGATCATCAATTTGCTGCCATATTCCTGGGGTGAGCTGAGCAGACAAACTGTGATTACTATTGTTATTAGTACCTTGTTAGCATGGAGCAGGAAGACTGTTGTGGGCAGTTGTCACTGGAAGGGGCAGGATCTGTGCACACAAAAACATGTCCCTGGCAGCTTAGCTACATTTGGAAAGTTTGGCACTGCTGGCTATTTCATTCCCTTTACATTTGAATCTATTTATCAGTGAGCAGTAAGAGGTAACGTGGATGGCAAACTTGTTCCACGCTTAAAAACTGGCAGCATGTTGGCATGCTTTATCATCAGGACAATTTAATAGACACGATAAAGCAAATGGACTCTCTTTCTCTGAATGTGCTGCTTCCTATTTGTTTGCTTGCTTAGAGCGGGAAAGAGACATTAAGTTATTCTGTCTGCACGCAGTGCAGGCCCGCATCAAGGTGTTGCAAAATCAACAGAGATTCAGACTGACTTCTTCAGATTCTGGCTCAGCTCAGTGGGGTTGCAGTCTCTGATAGTTGCTACAGCAGTTGAAGTAAGCAGTAAGGGATGCGGCTTCTGGGAAGAAAGGTTTTCTTAACACAACATTGGTTTTATAAAAGTTTCTACAGAGAGGTAAAAAACTGGCTACATTTACTAATCAAAATAGAATTCTCTCAGCAGTTTTGCTTAGCTGAATCCAACATCTGAGAGTCAAACTTTCTTCTTTCTAGCTCCATCCATCAATAGTCAAATGGAAGTAAAACTTTGCAGAGAAGTTTGTTGATTATGTCAGCATAAAATGCATTTCTCTTCTCTTTTCTGCAACGATGTAGTCAAGGTGCTAAGTTCTTAGATTTTTATTAAAGGATGAAAGACTTATTCTCTACTATTTGTAAAAAAATTTTCACATTTCTGGTAAAACATACACCATCCACAAGGAGGAAATAAGTGCAATGGAAACTATACTGTGTTTTTAGGCACTCTTTGGTAAATTGTTGAATGGGAAACAATATTTTTATCCAGACATATAGGCCAATACTGTAAAAAATGTTTTGCTGTCCATTAAGTAAAACTGAGGCCTTTCAAAATTTGGACCCTGGTTGGAGGTGTCTCTGTCCCTCTTGTGTTCCTCTTCTGTTCTGAGACTGTTTTCTGCTGCCCAGGCTGTTCTGAGGTGCTTCCTTGGGCTCTGGCCACATTTTCCCAAGCCTAAGGTGGAACTATATCTTACTGGAGGCCTAATGAAGCCAGTACGTACTCATGACATTTTTCAGCTTCAGTAATCTGGCATTTTCCCACTAAAGGGGCAATTTCATTTAAAATCATGATGAAAAGGAAAAGAGATCCCTGCCAGCTCTACCCTTCAGACTGCAGCTACGTTTTAGGAACCTATTTCAAACACAAACAATAAAAGATGTGTGTTTCCCTCTGTGCCGTTTTTTTTTTTTTTTTTGAGCCTCTGTGCATCTCTTCAGGATGTTGGGTCATTTGTAAAATAAGAAACTAATACATGGAAACCATTCCTTCCCCTCATCTCCAGGTTCCTGGATGGAATAAATCAAACTCAGAGCTATAAGCCGCTTAGACCTTCCAAGCACTGTAACTTAAATGATGGCAACAGACACTTTTCTAGCTTCTGATTTTATGGCTAAATGTCTCTCAAGTTAGAAGCTGACCATCCATAGAATTATATGTGTTTTTGCAGATTATTTCTCAGGTTTTGCATTTTGGTTGTGCATGGTAACTTGGAGTTTAACTGACCCTGTCCTCCCAAGGAAAATTCTTTTCCCAAGGAAAAGAAAATGCATGCTTTCTCCATTATACCCCTCTTTCACTTAATTGGCAACTACTTCTGTCAAAACTAGGCTCACCCTCTTCCTTCCTCCCCCTCACCCATCCTTGGCGGGTCCTCTGTCTAGATGGCTTTAAATCTGATTTGGGATTTGAGTGTTATTTGGATTAACTCATTAGCGGGTCTCCATTCTGGCAAGCCTGCTAATCTGTGGCAGTGGTGCGTAGCACTGTGACAATATTACACTGAAAATGAGAAATCTAATGAGATTAGCATTTTATGCATTCATACAGGGCTGGGTGTTTGAATGGTCTGCAGACATTTGGTGTGAATCACAGTAGGCCCAGAAGGAGACAAAGTGACTGGACTGCAACAGAGCACCCAAACACACAGAAAGAAGATTTTTAAAGATGCACAGAACCATCAGTAGCTTTGTTGTGGAGAATTGAAACAACTCTGTCCCCATGGGCTGACTTTGGCAGGCATTCACACATATGCCCAAGAGATGAGTTTCTTTTCCTAGGAATGGAAGGGGGCTGGTCTTTGTCAAGGGGATCAGCTTGAAAGCTAGTCCTGCTCTTACTAGTGGAGATGGAGGAAGGTTTTGGTGGTGGCTTCCACAAGGAAAGAAGGCTGCTGACTCCCAAGCTGTTTGTGTAAAACACTGGGATTCAGTGCACTTGTTAATGTTTGTGACTACCACACCGCTCCATTCTAAAATTACACCTGCGAGATTAGCTGCCTGGACAAATTCCAGTCACACTTTTCCCTCTCAAAGGAGTTTTTACTTCAAGTTTAAAGAGAAAAGGATGAGCCAGTATCCGCAGCCTCCTTTGGCTGCAGGGATAGGGAGAACTCTGCCTGCTTTCTTGGGTACAACTAATAGAACAAGGCAGTCCCCAGCGCTGGGTGCGTGGGCTTCTCCTGCTCTACCGCCCAACTAAAGCTTTTGTAGGTGACAAGAAAAGGAGAGACTCTGGGAGAAGCTGCGAAGTGCTGCACCAGGGCTGGGAGTCACTCCTAAGTGCTGTCCTAGCCTGCCACCCAGTGCTGGCTTCTGGCACTCAGAGCTGCTCATGTGCTCCAGCGCTGCAGCTGGTACTTGGCATAGAACCTCCCACCTTCTTCCTGGACTCTGTTGGAATATTCCTTTCTGAGTTACTGAAACAGATGCTCAGGTCCTGTCAGACATAAGCAATATTTTAAAATTTGCTGCTTTTGGAGAACTGTGTGACAACTTCCTCAAATTCCTCCTTGAGTACTGCGGACTCAACCAATAGGTGGTGCCTCTTGGGTGTTGTGCACTTGGCAAGTGATGGGCTGGTGTCTGGTTTTAGTGACCCTTAAACAAGAAGGGAAGGTAATTATTTCTGGGGTTTTGTTTTGCGGGGGTTTGTTTGTTTGTGTTTGTTTTGTTTTTGGTTTTTTTTTTTTTTTTTCAGTTTAGAAAAGATCAGAGATTCACAATCACTCAGCATGGTGAGGAATCCAAACCAAATACATCCACAAAAAGAGGCTGAATTCGGCAATGCTGTTTAAATTGCTATCAGGGTGTCACCTCTATGAAAAACAGGTAACAGAGCTTAGGAAGAGATGATAATTCCTAAAGATACCACAAAACTACTCGAACCCCAGAAAAGAAGGGGAGGAAGGAATATTTTCTTGGGAAAGCGAGAATGGTTAACAGTACTGTGGGGCCAGTCTTTTCCTGGGAGAAATTGAAATATGGTGGTGCAGAAGATGGTTCATTCACACAGCTCATCATGCCCACAAAACTACCTTCCTATCACAAAGTTAAAAGTGCTGTAGGGTAAAAAAGCCACTATTTTGTAAATTTTACATAAAATCTGGAGGAATAATATAGAGAACTAAAAACAATTTTTTGGTTTGAATTTCTTTAAAACAATTTCTCTCTCTTCACCAGTGAATAGGAATTAGTAACTGAGTGCTGTCACCAGCAGAAAAGATGCGTGTACAATAGATTGCTTTTATTGGGTAAATTAGGTAAAAATCCGGCCCAGTCCTAGAAACTGCTGTTTGTCTGACTTTACAAACACCTGACTATGGCTTATTATGGTATGGACTAAAGCTATCACACCAGTGTTTTATTAGCTAAAGAATTTAATAGAGCAGCAGCCTTTGTGACTGTGGCCTGACATTCAGTCTTGACAATAGTGCCTGGATTTATCTAGCTGAGCAGATATATTGAGATTTTTCTCTGCAGTGTAGCGGGTGGCAGATGGGATGAGTGGTCATTTTTCTTTAAGTAGTGAGATTGTTTTTGCTGCCAACTGAAAAGAAAGGGGCAGAGGAGAAAGAATGTGATGAGGTGGCCTTGTTTTAAAGGGTGTGATGTACAGAGAGCTGACAATATAGGAAAAGGTAAGTGTAGAAGGAGAGGATGAAAAACAGAGGGGTATTTACTCTGAAGGGTGCTTAAATGCTATTAATATGTATCATAAATCTTTAAATGTTCTGTTATCCAAGCATTGTATTAAGTGGAAAGAAAAAACCCCACTGCTACTGATATGTATTTTGTTATTAACTCAGAATAAAAGAGAGGAAAAATTGTCAGCAAGGTGCCTTAGCGAATCTTTATATAATAGTAACAATTTATGTATGAGAAGCAAATACTTAAAAAAAATTGAGTAAAATGAATAGAAATGTAATTCAGAGCAGCACTAGCACTTAATCTTCATGTAATGATATGGGCAAAGCCTGAATTCCAGCATTTTGCAGTGAATTATGGGACATGGTAGAGCTTGCAGGTCTGTAGAAATAATACACGGTCAGTTATAATATCCCATTAGGAAAAGGTGATGTAATCAATTCTTCTTTCATGGCCTAGCAATGACACATCTAATTTTCTAGGTTATTTACCCCCTGGATAAAATTCATAATCGCTCTCATAATATGAAAATATCTCCTTAGATACATTTGTGGGGAATCTCATTAGAAGGGTTTGCTGAACGTATTTTTCTGTCAGAGTTGAGAAGACAGAGAGCTTCATCCACAGGGAAGCCGGACTAGGAGCCAGAAAACCTGCATTCTGTTCCTGATTCTGCTGCTATATGATGCTGAGAGAGCATCCTTGGCTGCTGAGACTTTCTCCTGTGACTCTTCCAAGTCATCTGTCACCCGCCAGCTGACATAGTAGAGACTCACTTATTTAAGATGCTTACCTTGAACCAGCTCATCTGTGTGAAATGTGCTGGGGTCACTTAACCTGTTTGTCAGGGAGGTAATCTTTGGTGGGAAAGGTGATGCATAGCTGTGGAGAGGCCTGGCTAGTAGTAGCTTGGGTTGGGAGAGGACAGACGCCCAGAGCTGCAAGGTATCAGCTCCTTGGGACAGGATGCTGCATGTGCAGGAAGGGGTAGGAGCCCTCCCTGATTTCTGGGTGCTCCAGCAGAGCTGTCACTTATCTGGTGGTTTTCTTTTTTTACTCAGTGCATAGTTTGAGATGTTATAAAGAAGACTTTCCTCTATGGGTCAAGTTTGGAGCTACTCTGCATGAGGAAATTACTCCTTAGTGGTTCAGCTGACTTGTACACTTTTCTGGACTAGGGAAGCAAGAATGAACAAGATACTGTTCAGCAGAGAGAACTGTTTTTATAAGAAAGTTATTTCAATTTGATTTTTTTTTTTTTAATGTCCTGAAAGGAAGCTTGAGAATTCTTAAAACATTCACCTAGAAATACAGTTGGCTTGCTGGTCTAAAACAACACATTCCAATCACCTTGTAATTTGTTGTACTGTGTAGGCTATCTGTCTCTACTAACATGTACTTTCTAGTGGATCTCTGCAGCTCTGTAAATATTCAAGATGCAGCTTTAATGAAAAACACTGTCTTTACATGAAGAAAACATAACTATTAATATGCAAATGTTACAGTGCTATCTTTTTAGTTATCTCAGTTTTTAAAAATCAAACCATGGCCTTCAATCCTATTTAAATGTAATAAAATTTTTTTTTTAAAGCCTTTCTCTCTAGAGATCCAAAAAGCTGAATATATTTTCCTAGCTGATTGATGCTTTTCCATTTATTTTTAAATGTAATTTTCCCTGGGTAAGGAATTGTTCTCTTGAATGTCAAGAAGGAAATATTTCCCAAATCATAGGCCAGGATTGGCTGCCTTGAGACTAATGAGATAGCTCAGTTGAGAGGGGTAGGCTGGGGAAGCAGAGAACGGAGTGATTTGTCATGCTGGTTTTCCAGCAACTGCTAAGGAGCTGCTTTGTAATGCCAGCCTGCCAAATCTCCTGGCCACAATCAAATTACTCCCTCCACATGCACGCACATCCACACCCTCGCCCTTTAGATCTATCACTGACAGAAGAGTTATTAAACAAAAACTCAGCCTGGGGAATTATTAATCGCCAGGCTTCATTTCTTTATCAAATGTGGTGGCCTGAAGGGAGAGCTTTTTAAGCTTCCAGAAAGACCGTAGCACATTAATCGCTGAAGGGAAGCGGGGTGCGGGCTAGGCATTTGTAATACTTGTCAGATCAGAAACAGGAGACACAGAGATCAAAAGAGATGTTTATGACTTGGAGGTGAAAGGACTTCTCTTTTCTTGTTCTTCCTCATGTTTTGTTTGTTTGGTTGCTTGCTTGGTTTGTTTTTCTGTTTTTGGGTTTTTGGTGTTTTTTTTTACTGTTTTTTGGTTTTGGTTTTGCTTTATTGGTCTCATCCTAGAACTTACACTTACTCTGTGACTGTACCACCGGCCCACACACTGTCCAGGAAGAGAAAGGCCATGAGTTATGAATGCAGTTTGCTGTGTGCCCATCAGCACAAGAGCAGACACTGCTTTTGGGTGCCAGCCTGTTGTAGTGCCGTGCTTGTCCAGGCATTGAGCAGGTGCCAGACTACAGTCAGCATTGGGAAGCGGGGGTGCTTGGGTGATTTTCTGTGAAAACTACTTAAATTAAGGTATCCAGCACTGAAGATCAGTCCTGAAAGAACGCCTGACTTCTTGAAAGTTTAATATTTGATTTACTATTATATGCAAAAAATTTATATACACATACACTTAAAATTACAGCAATCATATCAGCTCCAGACCCTATGTAGGGTGGATTAAACCAGTGTTGTAGGCTGCCCGTGGCTGGAAGCACTTAACCCGTGATTAGTTAAAGCATTAATTAACATTGACCTTGTTCACTCTAATCCTGAGACCTTTAGCCCCGGCAGTGTGTGGGGAGGCTGTGACTCCTGTCAGGGTACCCTGTGAGGAATGCAATGTAAGCTGCTGTTCAGCTGACATGTTTTTCCTCATAAAAGGATGGTGTATCAGCTGAATGAAGTAGTCTCTATTGTACACAGCAATACAGCAATTAGCATTCCTGGATTCTGAAGAGATTCCTCAAACAGCTGACTTTAGGAGATGGTTTGCTGGTACAAGTCATATCCATTTATATATATAAAATCTTTCCTGCACTGGAAAACTCCCTGGTTTATTACTAATACCTTGGCTTGAAACGTGTAACGATTTTAATATATATTGTAAACCAACATCCACTTCCTATAAGATCTGAAGCTGATTATCCAAACAGTCTGCTTCTTTGAAATAATACATGTCAATATAAATACACATATTTAGAGAAAGAGAAGGAATACGACTGTATAAAATCTGTATATGAGCAGGTAAAATCAACTTTGATATGTTGTAAATAAATGCCAGCTTTCCTTCTCATAAGATTGCACCTTGAGTTTTGTAGCACTGATTTCCTATTAGAATTGTCCAGGGATTTGGCTGTGGTGAGAGCGTGGCAGGTACATAGAACTTTCCTGTCTCGCAGGACTACTAGAGGGGAAAAAATTTAAAATCTGTTATATATACAAGAGGCTGTAGTGAGGATTCCAAGCTCACTGGAAAATGGGCTGTGTGTTGACATGCCTTTGTACCATGGCGCACAGCCTGATTTTGTACAGCCCCGCAGTTAGCTGGAGCCTTTAAGCATCTCTGTAATATAAATATTCTGGAAGAATAATAGGGCTATTTGTGGCTCTTGAGGGCAGCTAATGTATCTGGTATGCAACATGTTTTTCAAGCCTTCAACTCTTATTTTTCCAAGCATCCAGCAAGAGAGACGAAACAAACCACATTTTCTGTGCACAGACAGAAGGAATGAGAGGAGGGATGGATCACATCAAATGGATTTTGAGAGAGCCACAAAGCACTTGTTGCATGTTGTCCTGACACTGCAATATGATATTTGCATTGTGATGTTGTATCAATATGTGAGACGGTCTGTCTTCTTGGGAGCCTCGTGTCTGGCAAGGCAGTGCTCAGCTCACAGGCTCACTTCTTTTAAAGGGATTTTTGTCAGTACACATGTAAACAGCAGCCAATTCTTTGGGATCTCCAGAGCAATCCATGGAAGTTTCAGCACTGAAAAAGTTGAACGACCTACAGTTCCACAGGCAAACAATTCAAATGATTAATTGTACTCTGAAGTATATCATATATTGAAAACCATGTCAGCACACTACTGTGAGTAATTGTAAGGCAGCCTTCCTAATGAATAGCATGGCAAAAGAGAGTGTATGGGCTAAGAGCAATACTCAAGGAATCTGATTTGTCTGTCAAGAAAGGCCTGAAACCTCCATACCTTTGGATAGGCTTTGCACAGCAGGAACTGTCTCTGTTCATTGTTAATTGAATCCAGCACTGAAGGAATTGTTTCCGTGCCATTAAATGGGTTATCCCCCATGTGATATCTTGGGGTTTTGACTGTTTTTTAGAAGAGGACCAAGTGTGTTGTGCTACCATTTTAATGTCCAGTTTATAGTTTTGTAAGAAACAGCATGCAAATGTTATAATCCCCTGACTCCTGAAATAAACTCCTGGTTTAGTTTGAAGTGGTTTTGCTTTGATTATCAGGGTATATTGCAGCTAGTACTTGAAGAATCTTTGAATCAGGGGGATTTGAGATAGGATTCTGCTGTAAAAGAGGAATTATTAGAGGGGAAACTGCATAATAAGTAGCACATTACCTTTTGTTCCATCACAGTCCTTTTTCCACCATTCTGTGAAGAACAGTGGGTGAATTTCTTCATGAGGGTCTGTAGTCAGGGTATACATGCCTCCAACAGCTCACACAACTAAGAGAACCCAGGAAGCTTTAGGGTTCAAACATGTATTTGGCCATGAATGTTTTTAATTAACAGCATCTTTTCTTCCTTTAGCTCTGTCGAGGTTTGCTTTGTATCTGCAGAATCTAACAACAGGTTCCTTGTGCTCAGTGCTTTCCTTGCCTCAGATTATCTCAGGTTAGCTGTTCCACCATGGCTGCTCTCAGGATATGTCTTGTTCCCCTATGGCTGAGCTGAGGTAATTTTACTCTTTTTTTCAGAGCAGAATGTGTGACCTCAAGGCCCTACAATTATGGAATTATAAGACCTTGCACACAGCCTGTTCCTCCTGAATAGCTAATACACAGTAGCATAAATTAAAGGCACTCATCAGTTTCCACAACAGCAGTAGGACCTGCACTTTTCAGGTAAGGGTGTGATATGTCCCTTCAAGGTGGAGACAGTGGGTAGATAGCTGAAGACAAGGAATTAGAGAAGCATTAGGACCGAGCAATAATTTCCTTCTGAAGCATTTAAAAAAAATTAATTCATCAGCACTGAAACAAAGTTTTATCTGTTTTTGACAGAGCATCCTGCTCTGTGTGTTTAATGGTAGTAGCAGCTGATCTGTCTCAGTGCTGGCTTAGCTGCAGTCGTAGATGAGCTTTCCTGGTGTTGCAAACAAAACTATCTGCCTTATATTAATCAGTTCCTGGTAGAACTGGTCTTGAACTATGGCTAAAAGCAGGGTTGTGTCTGCATTTATCTGGTTACTGTGCTTAAGCTTCAGTGTTGGTCTCCAGCATCCAAGCAAAATTATTACTCTTAATGATAGTGATTACCAGTCACTTCACTGAGTTTAGTTTTCCTCTCAGAAGATATGTATTCTATATTAATATATATTAATATATTTATGTGCATATACATTTATATCTTTAATATAAATTGCAGATATAAATGTATGCATGCATTGATTCTAAAGCACAAGCCACTTCACAGTGGAAAAGAGACATAAAGATTCCTCTACACGTAAAGATACTGCTCTGATGCTGAGGTAACATCCTGCTGTTTCTTTTGACAGAAATATGCAGTCAGGAATAATTCTCTATGTTAATGCCTTCTATTCCTGCCGATTAGCTGTGTTATAGTAATGCTTAGCAGACTGACTTGACATGGAAACCATGTTAGAATTAGTGCTGGAGAGGCGTCTAGCAAGACTGTCCTCATCCTGCAGTGCAGACAGGTCTTGGCAGAGGACAGAGGCAGGAAGAGATCTGTTAGTATCACCAAGCAGGTGGACAAGAGCCAGAAACAACCTTTCCTGGGACAATGCATGCTCTCTTGGAGCCATAGACTACCACCATGAGACACAGCTTTCTGCCGACTCGCTCGCTGGGACATCCAGGAGCCGTTTTTATTTCTTCCATTGTTAGTTCTGTGTTGGTTTCTCTTCATCAACTGCAAGACCCTGTGTAAAGGCTGGAAGTTGCACCAGCTCAGCTCTGGACAGGGTGAAACACTGCTGAGCACATGCCAAGGAGATGTCTTGCACAGAACCACAGGAAACTGGGGAAGAGTTCTTGAGTCTTCATAATCACAAGAGGGTCTGCTCTGCCTGACTTACCCTGCCTGCCTTGCCTGTTATGATGAATGGTAGAGACTCCCAGGCCTCTGCATTCAATCCATCTTACTACTCTCCCATTCCTAAAGTTAAAAAATTATACTCATTTATTTAATTTCCCTTTTCTTCAAGATGAATCATTACTGCTTGTCATACCTACCTACTCTTTTTTTTCCCTTCCTTTTATAACTATTTTATCTGTTAGCATGAGTCCTTTCAGTTTATTTTTTTCTGTTAAACGAACACCAGCAATTCCTTGTTTTTCACTTATGCCCATGTATTTAGTCTCTCTGCTTATTCTCATTACTCAGCTCTGGAAGACTTCCAATTGAACCACATTTTTCTTGACTTCTCGCTAACACTCCCTGGCTGGGAGCTGAGACTGAGGGAGGGAATGGGAATCCTGTGTTAGAGAAATCCCCGGTATCAAGTTTTGTAAAGCAGAGATGGGGAAAGAACGGAAGAAAAGCAGAAGTTGAAGAACATGACCAGAGACCTCCTGGAAGTTTTCAGGGTAATTTGCTGGTATGAGGTCAGAGGATTTAGCACTGAGAAGTGCAAAACAATGCACTTTTCAAAGAACTACTAAAACTACACACAAATATGCATGCATGCACATGCAGGGATTATGTTTTACTCTGCTACAACCTCTATGGGGAAAAAAAAGGTGTCAACGAAGGTATAATCTCTATGTGCAGAGCTGGTAAAAAATAAAAACACAGTAAAAAACATCACATTGTATCAAAGAGGAAAGCATAATGTAGGACATATTAAAATAGGATTATATTGATTTGTGTTCTAGGTCCAACTAAACTACTGCAGGCAGTTCTGCAGGCTTAATTTCTAAATGGCCATTGCAGAGACCAAGGCAGACAAGACCCCAACAAAATTATTAAAGACACAGCATGAAGGAACGGAAGAGTCTATGCCAGGTGAAGTTAAAAAGGACAAGGATTACTTAATTTAAAAAGTGCAAAGTAATAGAGATAATAACAGATAAGAGATAATTAATTTCATTCAGTCCCATGGCCTAAATGCAAGTCATCTCTTGATGAAATAAAAAGGTACAAATTTAATATCAAAGGAAATTTTGTTCCCAGTGCAGCATAATGGCCAGATACCTTGGCCTGACTCTAGAGAGCCTTGCCCAATTCAATGCAAGACAGAAATATGGCAGTATTTCTAAGCTATTTCTGATAAACCATTGCTTTCTGTCTTGGGCCAGATCTGCTGCTGCAGGCAGCCAGGTCATCTGGGTGGACAGTGTTACCACCTTGCTCAGGACTCACTCCTTTCTGACCACTCTGCTCCAGAAGGGCTTCATTTTCCATTAGCTCCTGCTGCAGAGAATCCTGCTTTGTAGTGTCACTCCTTGTCAGATGCACAGTGCACTTCCCTAGTCATAGGTTTCTAGTACTCTCAAGTGTGTCTGAGCTAGTAGTTACCAACCTCAGCTGAATAAATAGGTCTTTCAAGGGAAGTGTTTTTTTCAAGTAGTGTTTATGCAGAGAGGTAAACAGCATTTTTCACCTTTTGTTATTGTCTGAACAATGTAAGCACAAATATTGCTGAGGATCACAATGTCTGACGTATTCTGGGAAAACATAATCTATAAAGAGTAAAACAGAGGTAGAAGGGAGAAAAAAAAAAATCTTAACAGTTGCAACTCTGACTTATTTCATGACTTAGCAAAACTGCCTCCCTGTGAGTTAATCTGTATAGCTCCACGTGACCAGTGCCTCCAGGAGTTTATCTTGATCCAGCTACTATCCAGAATATGCCTGCTGGTTTGAGAAAAGCTGAGGTCAAGAAAGTAAAACTTGAGATTACACTGGTTCAAAGAAGAGGATAATTGAAATCAAGAGGAATTTTTGGTGGACTTCCTTGAAGTTTCTCAATTTGCATTTACACTACTGTAATAATTCTGTGGTTGTTTGAAGCTCATTTTCCATCAAAAAACTCTTCTTGTCATCTTGGGAACATCTCTAAAGCTACCCAATTGGACTTTGGTTTTAATTAGGCTCAAAAAAGGAGAGTCTTAATTAAAGCTCCCAATTGAAGAGATCTAGGAGCATTCCATGACTGTTGAAAGGGAGGAGGATTAGGAAGGAATTAACTCCCAAAGTTCTGGTTTTCTGGCCATCTGTGGTACCCTGCCAGCATTCAGTGGTAATTGCTTCATGAACTAAACAGATAGCACAGCACTCTCTGGCACTGGTCCTTCTTTGTGCATCTTGAAGATGCCTCTGGAGAAAAGAACAGAATCTTTATTATCAGAGCATGGCTGGTTCTATCACCATGACCTTGTCCGTGCATAGAAGTTATTGGGCAGTGTCCTGCAGTGTGAATTTGAATTGCATTAAGCAAATATGCATCAGTGCATGAATCAGAGGGCTGCCACCACGCTAAAGCATGTGCTGTCCCTCAGGCACCAGGAGACGAGTTGCAAAGTAGGTTGTAATTGCTAAATTCCAGCCATCTATGGAATTCCAGCTCCCTGCATGGAGCCCCATCTCCACAGGCAGGAGAGGGCAGCGGGAGGAAGTGTCAGCAGGGAGCTCGTGTGCCAGCTGTGAGAGTGGCCTGGCTAGGGGGGACGCCAGACACCTTTGTAGATGTGGCAAGGCGCCCTAAGAAGGAGAACACGAGTTATATCTAGGCTTTCCACTCCACGTGTAAGATTACCTCTGTGGGGCTCAAGGAAACCAAGTGTGATTGTGGAACTGGGAATAGTGGATTTCTCTACAGAGAGTGGTGCAGGCTGTTCATAAACTTGAAGTCTTCAGTGGCATGGGGAAGAAAAACATTTATGTGGTGAAAATGTCAGGTATTTGGGGAACTCTTTACACTCAGATGATAATACCTTCTAAGAAATTAGTAACTTGAAAGAACCCTATTTAATTGCTTATAGAGAAAAAGATTGAACTCTGTATTGCAAAAGCACAGGCTAAGGCCTTAAAGACACTACACCTTATAGAGGCAAAGCATTTCTGAATAAAAGAATACATTTTAAATGGTCATCCCTGGGGACTCGTGTCTATTCAGATAGAGGAAAGCATTTGAAGGAAAAACAGTCAAAGTCCAATACCAGAGAATTAATGGATTTGTGGGTTTAATAGACACTGGGATCATTCAAGTACATATGATACAGAGTACGGTTATAAAGCGAACACGGCAGTTACAATAACTGAAGTTAAATAATTGAACAATTCTAGCACCAAGATTCTATTTTACATCTGCACACGGCTGGTCCAAAGGGGTGTGTCCAGCTGGTCACAAAAATGCCTTTATATATTGGTAGATAAAATATGTTTTATAATAGTATAATACGCTTAGAACTCAAAACTTTGGGGTAGGGATTGAACTTAGAAATCACTTTAATTGAAGTTACTAAGCTTTCAAAAGAGGCAGACACTGTTTTTTGGTGTGGTTCAATCAGCAGATCTCCATGCACTTTGTAACAGCCCTCTAAGCACGATTGAGTGAGGTGATTTTTCCTGGCTCACAAATCAAATTGCAGTGGCAGAAGTGGGAGTAGGGTAGAAGAATTAAAACTCTCAGCACTCCTTATCCCTGCCACTAGATCAAACTCATGCTTCCACATTTCAGAACAGTACAGCCTTCATTAGGAAAAACCACTTTAAACAAACAGATGAAGTGCACATAATATTTTTACTCCTCAAAATCTGGAATACTATATGCCATTAACACTGAGTCATTGAAATTGCTCCAAAATGAAATATTATAGTGTGTTGTGCCAATGCCTTGAAAGGCTTTGTGTTACGATTTCAACAAGAGAAACCAAAACAAAATTCCAAACCTGGAATTTTCCGTCTAGGCATCACATTTCAGTCCTAATGTATAGGAAATATCAAAGTATTATGAGCTATCATGTCCACACAGACAGGCAGATTAAAGTCTAAAGCTGACAAAGATCAGACTGCAAATAGGACACACATTTAACTGAAGATAATTAACCACTGGAACAGATGGTAAAGGGATGTGGTAAATTAATCGCCTAGAGTCTTTAAATCAAGATTGGATGTCCTTCCTCCTGAAAGAAATGGCACAGTTTAGCTATAAATTACTGGGCTTGATGGTGGTATTGCTGGGTGAAAAGCTCTGGACTGTGTCATGTGTAGGAGGTCAGAGTGGATGAGCATAATAGTTCATCTCTCCAGACCTTGCTATCCATGAATTCATTTTGTTAGCTTGAAAACTTTTATATTTTAACAAAGCAGTTACAGACTGTTGGGCTCACAGTGTGTAGTTTTAGAAGTCTTTAAAAACTCTTTCATTCTATATTCTAAAGGGTCTGAATTAATCTTGTTAATATTGTTTAAAAGCATGCAAGTGTAAAATATGAACAAGCTTTCTTTTTAACACATTGATTCCCATATCTCACTAAAACAAAAAGGTCTTCAAAAAGGCAGCATCCACCATACATTCACTGCACCAGCTCTTGGGCAGGTAGATGGTAGAAAAAATTATTCCCTCACTCTCTCTCGAGTGCTGTGAAGGAAGTGAAGTATCCTAGAGCAAACTGGAACTCATCCCACTCGTACATCTCCACTTTGGATGGCTTGAAGAGTCATGTGGTAGAGGACTATCACTCATAGCTCTGACAAAACTGAGTCCCCTGCACTGCTCTTTTTCACCAGAGTACCCTGTGATAGCTGGCATTTGTCTCTTCATGATGTTAGGTGAATGAATATGCTTTTAAAATCTTTTAGGTGAGATATGTGGGCTGGGGTTCAGGTGCCTGAACACAGGCATCCAGTACTTTCTCAGACACTCTTGAACATTCTGCCTGAACTTCAGCTGTTGCTGTGAAGGTTGTGTCTGTGTCCAGAGTCTTCTGGAACAATAGCTGGAAACTGGGTAGAACAGCCATTGCCTGATCACTCTGGAAATACTTCTGGTCATTAAAAATCCAGTGAGCTCTTGTTGAACCCTGAAGAACTGAACTAATCAGGCTGCAATTTGGAATATTACCTCCTGCCACCCAAATTTCATCCATGCAGTTTTATTTGCTTGCAATACTTCCTGTTCTTTACTTCCTGTCCTGAGCTACTGTGCTGTGGTGCTGAACACCCCTGTGCAGTTGTTGAATTTCAGAATGCATTTGTCTGTGCTGATGCTTATTGACAGATACATGGTTTTGTAAAATGTTTTGGGACCAAAAGTATATCCTGCTATATTTCCAGTGTTTAAGATCCCACAGCAGTCTGTGACAGCTATATAGAGAAAATAATGGGGTTTCCTCTCATATTACAGGACAGGGTCTATGATATTTGGCATTTCTGGTTTTTAACATTCAAATTCTCACTTTTCAGACACATCTGAAAGATCAGTCAAAGACAGACTTTGTGAGTCCTAAGGAAAACAACCCATGGTAGAAACACCTCAAAATTATAATTTCCTTCTTAGAAACCTTGGTCTTAGAGAATTTTCATTGTCATTCCATGCACATGTTAATACCTTTTGTGATTATAAGAAACAGCCTTGCATGTCTACAAGGCAGTTTTTAGTCAAGCACCAGGGAAATAACATTTTTAATATCTAGTCCCCTAATGCTGCTTAAATTAAATCAGTTCTCTCCTCTCTTTCTCTTTTCTTAATTCCGATTGACCCTCCATACTAATTTGAATTACATTACTTTTCTGTCTTCGTCTATTCTCAAAGTTTATAGTCCCTTGCTTAGAAAACCATAAACATTCAGCTCCTCTCATATATAACCAAGATTAAAGCTGTGTATATAAATCTGGCAGCAGAGTAGTATTTTTGCCCACTCTTGAATTGCAGCTGTATTTCTTCGGTAATGACTGAACAATAATTCATCTTATTCCCTTTTTCAATCTTCCATAAATATGTAAACCAAAATTGGAACAAATATTTTTGCTGACAGGTGGCTATTGCAATTAAACACCTGAGAAACTCAGGTTATATCTGTGAACAAATGGGGGTTATTGATTTTTTTTTTTTTTTGGGTGGGGGGGTGTTATTACAAGTAATTCTGTGTTATTTGCATCACAATTAGAAGTTATACAAGTTATGGAAAGAAGGGTGATTGAATCAACTTCCCTCCACAGTATGCTGTATAGTATTTGTGATCTGCTGCTTACGTATGTAGCAATCTAATCTGTCCTGTACTACTTCAAGCTCATTTATTTTCTGAATCCCACACACGCTGCTGTATGTGTAGCTGTGTTCATCTCTATGGTGGATCCCACAGGTCTGCCTAGGCAAATCTGTGGATATGTGGATATACATATGGCAGGGGGTATATGAATGTGCTGTAAAAGTTGCCGTGTTCAAGCTCCCTGCACACCATTTCTAAAGCACAGCATTGCTAACTAAGGACAAATTTGTCTCACCTGCTCATATTTTCAAGGCCATCGCTGCCTGCAACCCTTATTGCTACTTTGGGTCCTGTGGGAATGCGTGAAATCAAAGCTATGGATCCTTGCACGAGTTTTGCTGTGGGTTCTGTTTTATTTTTCTCCTGGTGGCAGCCCTGGGAGAGAGGCACAAGCTCTAGCACTGGTCAAACACCGCAGGCTTCAGGAGCAAGGCTCTCCCATCTTTGCTTGGAATTGTTGAAGCACTGCACCAGTACGCGTTGTGGGCTATAAGTAAGCAGGTCTGAGACAGCTATCCAAATATCTCATACATGTGTAAGAGATGGCCTCATTTCTAGAAGGCCCTCCTTTGGGCAGCTCTCTGCATGGCAGTTCATTTTCCCCTACTTCGTTTCCCAGAGTTGCTTTGGTTTACTCTCCCCCCATTCCCTCCTTCCAAGCTGCACTTCCTCTCACAAAAATACCTCAGTAAGCTCTAGTCTCTATCCCCCATCTTCAGACCTTAACAAGATGCTCTTTACCTATAAAAACAAGGCACTGTCACTTGTCCCACTTTAGAGTGCTTTGTGTAGTGCTCTTGTTCATGCTGTACATTTACTGCACTTTGCATTCTCTGCTGCACCTGCATCCCTCTCTCTGCCCCCAGTGTCCAGCCAGATGGGCAGCTGGATCCAACTCTCTCACAGACACAGGAACCTGCAAGCACAGAGTCTGGTCTTGCTGTCTGGTAGTTCCACCACAAAGGTCCTCACTTTAAGTTAGATTGAATGCCCAAGGAATTTGGCAGACTCATAATCTCTTTCACCTGCTCAGTCCAATTTTTAAAATTCTGTACTCAAACACAAATACAGACTGCTTGAAACTAATCTCTGTTTTATCTAATTTTGGGGTACAGACTCTTAGTCTGCTGAATAAGCTTGGATGACCTATGTCCTAGAGACAGTGCTTTCTGAAACTGAGCTATCCCACTAATAAAAATAAATTACAGCTCTCTGTTTGCTAAAATAGGGGGGAAAATGATGAATATACTGTATTTTCAAGCCTAGATCTATAGAGAGAGATATTGAGGTATTGTTTTGTGTCAGGTCACACAATATAGCAAAAACCAAAACAGGCAAAGTTTTTGACACAAACGTTTTCTTCTGAATGTGCAGGGAGCCTGATTTGTATTTGAGCTGAAATTTCATCTGCACTGAGTATGTCAGGGCATTACTTCTCCAGCTTCATGATACTACATTAGCTTCAGCAGGAACATCTTAGTTTTAGTGACTGGAAGTTATTACAAAGACAGAAAAATGCAGATCAGAGGGAAATGTCCTCTTAAAGGAGAGGGGGAAGACTGGGGTAGGGGGAGGACAGAGAAAAGAAAGAAAAAAAAAAGGAAAAAGGAAAGAAAATAGAGGATGGAGCAGTAATTGGGCCCAAGCACAGCAGTCTGGCAGGAGGAAGGTATTTTCCTTCTGAGTCAAGTCAATAAATGAGGTAAACAACTAATAAATAATAGAATCTCTACAAAAAAGCCAACTTGTTGCAAACTTGCTGTCAACATGGGAGAAGCTCCATAGAAAGTAAGGAGCCCTTGATTTATTCACACAGACACCATGACAAGAATTAAGTTTCCTTAAAGAAATTTGTCCTATGTCCTCCTCCATCAGCGAACTGCTTTTCAGAATCAGCTCCTGACAATCCTTTCCCAGGTTTGCAGTAGCTGGATGTTTCTCAGGTGGCAGCTGAACCTGGCAAGCAGCATGATCTCTTTAGGGAAGTAACGCAGGTCAGTCCCTCAGGCAGTGCTTCAGTCTCAGGCAGTGCTTCAGGCTCCAGCTCCATATATAACACAATGTTCAGTGTGTGCAGTTTGGCTCAGACAGAGGCTTTTGTGTGTTAAAGGATGACACCAGACAATTGGAAGACAATTCCTGAAACCTACCCTCAGGCACCATCAAGAAAGATCAAGTCTCATCTTCTGCCCAAGGAGAAAGAGAGGGATGAAGCTGGAGGCCAAACAACCACCCAACTCCTTTAATCTTAAAAGTGTCTTGGCACTTGGGTAATGCCTGATGCAGGTTCAGGACCTGAAGGCTACTTTGTTTTATGTTTTGGCTATAAGAAAGTGAAGGATGAGTTCTCAAGGATGCTTAGGCCCACATGTAACTCTCATTGAAGGTCAAAAGTCCTCCAGGTCAAGATACATAGAATGTGATTTTTTAGGGAGATACTCTCTAGTAGTATGAAAAAAACAAAGCAGCAGCAATAGTTCTCTCTCTTTTTTTTTGTTTTTGTACTTTCACCCTGGATGTGTGGAAAAATATTTTACAGTTTTGAACAAGAAAACCAATCTTCTCCTTCATCACAGTTGGTAATGGCCAGGTCTAAGTTACAGCCATATGGTCCAGCAAGTACTGAGCTTTGCTGTCAATCAAATTTTATTCCTGGCTTTGCCATGATTCATTGCTGTGAGATCATCATACTTCATTTTCATGTTTCTGTTTTTCTTCCTCTGCTAGAAGTCAGTAATCTCTTATTAGATACCTGGAGCCAGCTTGGAACAGGAAGTGGGAAGCTATGTTGAAGTTCTTTACTTGCTATTGTCAAATGAGCAAGTGCTGTTAAACAGCACTGCAGCTGTTTGTCCTGGAGTTGGGAATAGGACTGATGGGAACAGCATGCTTACGTTTTGTTGCCAACTGGCCAGGGAAAAATAATATGTATGAAATATATGAATTGAAGGGGTTATATCTGAAACATGGTCTGTTAACTAGAGACTTGGGATTGCTACACTAATGCAGGTTTTTATGTGACTTGTGGTGAGTTGGTTAACAAGCTTTAAATTTAAGACAATTTTATTTACACACCTTATGGTGCTGTTAAGAGTGTAACTCATTAAAGGCTTAAGACACCCAGACGCTGGTGGCAGAAGTGTCAGCTCAGTGCCTACAGCACACACACTCCTGGTGGGCTGTGATAACCCTGCTCTGTGCTCATTCTTCTGAGAACACAGAGTCAAGCTGTGAGAGGATGTAAGGACCAGGCTCATAACTGTGGTATTTATGGGCATTCAGAACGCACCCAAGAGACTTCACATCGTTCTGGTTAGGGGCTGGTGTCTTTACATGCTGTGCATGCACAGGAAGGGAGAGAGCAAGGACAGCTAGCTGCTATATGAATTCTGGATCTGAATGAAGACCACTGAGGTTGTGCCTTCGTTTCAAGTTGCTGCATTGAAGTAGTTTCCTTGCAAGACAGCAATTGAAATAAGCATTTTTGTCTTTGACTTCAGATTGCTTAGGAGACCACTTGAACATTGTGTATGGAGTAAACAATATATATTAAAGTATTTTGCATGATTTGCCTACTTCTGGGCTGAGAACCTCATGTATGCATGCAAATCTGGGAAAAATAAATCCAAGTGTGTCTTTGTGGCTTTTCCCCTTGACTTCTGGATAATCGGGGCCCTTGTATATTTTCTTCCTTTGTAATACCCCAAGATGCAGCTCCCTTTGGGAGTTCCCTAATCTGTATATCAGTGGCAATCCTATAATCCCATATAATTGTATTAGTCTCAATAGCAGATTAGCTCCAAGTGCCCCTACAGACAAGGAGATGTCAGCTCTGCTATTGTTTCCCATTTAATGTGATTCCAGACAGCAAAGAAGAAAAGCAGCTGAGAGCCCTCTGTCTCACATTACAGCCCACAGTTTCTAAACCAATTAAGAAAAAGGGATTTACAGTCAACTGGATTAAGGGCTCTGTTTATATTATCCCATATTTCTTTTTATAATACCTTCCATTTTCTATCTAGCCTTGTAATCAACTACCCTTTTCTCTGCCTTTTGAAACACCCATCCGTGTCCTTACCTATTCATTTACCAATCCATCTCACATGTGGGATTTCAGCCATCTGTCTGGTTAACTTCACCAGCCCACTTTAGTGCACATTTGTTTAGAGAACACATGGTGTATGAAGCATACCAAGTAATGCTGAGATTAAAACCCATGCCTGATTTCAGATCAGTTTCAAGATGACCTCACTAATGTAAGTACATTTGTGAGACAGTGCTTGGGCAAGTCTTTTCCTCTCTGCTAAGTAAAACACTCTGCCACCATCCTTATCAGAGCCAAACAATGCTGCTATGTAAACAGCATCATGGTCAGTCACTATTCAGCGGGAAAATGGTACCTGTAAAATCCTGCAACACTTTCAGAGGAAGAGGTAAAATGAAACTCCAGCAGAATAATGTTAATAAGATGAAAGATCAATGTGGTCCTTGATCTGGTCAACTGAGCAGCAGATCAAGGATAAAAACTGACACTTCACTCTCACAGGGTTGTGTTTTCTGCTGTGACAAGAGGAAAAGGTTGCTGGAGGATGTGGGCTAAAACACCATTTCACCTGAGAACAGACAGCGGCAATGGAGACCCTGGGATTCAGCTGCCACTACGGTTTCTGCCATCAGAAATACACACAAAGAGTCCTGCATCACCTACCAACAGTAATTGCTTTCTTTTACTTGATCAAAATAAATCAATAAAATAAGGTTAGCACAATCCATATTGCCCAAAATATCTGTTATCCTGGAGGCATGACACCTTGCATTCCCTTGAATTCCTAATTCAGCATGAATTTACATTAATGGGCATTAACATTTTCAGGTGACTGTGATTTTATGTGCTTTCCTAGATGGAAGGTGCCCAGTGAATATGTTTCTTAATGTTTTGTTCTTATGACAAAATTATTTTGGGGCTGTCTTTCTTCTGAATGGAGATTCTTTTCCTATTGGATACCATTTCTCAAAAATACTTTTTCCCAATCAGGTTAATATTTAAACAGGTTTAAATTTAAAATCTCACTGTACAAATCTACTTAGATTTTAAAATTACTGTAATATTTCACCAGGTTTCATTTTTTAAGGCAATGTAATATGTATAATTCATTCCATGAATCTTAGATAAGGTTGATATTATGCTACAGTGCAATTTGCTGCCTTGCAGTGAAGCTTTACCACTAAGGTGAGTTTTTCCACTTCAGGCTGTAGCTTTATTACAAAGGGCTTTAAAAGAAATAAAGATGAAAAATGAGGAACGAAGTGTTCCAGTAGCTGGAGAGTTCCATAACCAATGGCTCTTTTACCCCTTGTGCGTGTCTGTGGAGTGCTCATGGCAAAGTACTCCTCCACCTCAGCTTCCTTGGGGCAAAGAGAATCTTTCACAGAATGAGCTCCCTTCATTACACCTTTGAACCAGACATGTTCAGAGGAAAGCTCAGGGAAAAGCACAAACAACGGAGACTGCTGGATTGGAAACTGAAAGGATTGATGACGTCCAAAAGAATAAAGCAAATACACAAAAGTTTTTAGAAGCCATGATTACTTTTCAAAACTTCAACAGCTGGGTCCCAAATGTAATGCATTTAAAGACTCAAATTTTTTTTTTTTCCCCAGCTTAGTATTTCTTGTTCCTAAAGCCACCAACCAAAACCAGAAAGAAAAAGACAGAAGTGCCTGAGTTCCAAAGAAGCCGATGAACCCAGCGCATGCGGACACCCCAGCTACTGTAACAGTGTCTGCTCCAGCTCTTGTCTGCTGCTGAAACACCGACCTCAGTGAGTACCACTACAGGGTTTGCTGAAGTTTCCCGGTATTCCAGAAAAACGACGACTTGCAACCCTCCTTGATAACCAGACAGCAAGGAGAATTACTCAAGCCAGGCACCTAAAAATGGATATACCCCAAATAACAAATTAATTCTGACCCTGGACCAGCTGGGTGCTGCTTGTATGACAGCAGTTGATTCAGAAGCCAGATGGCAAATGAACCTTATACTGTTACACGATGATGGAAAATCATTCAGAACCCAGATGGAGCTGGATTGCCAGTTTGACAGTCTTAATGCAGGCTACTTAGCACCTATTTTCCGACAGTGGCACGGTTCTCTCCCGTGCTCAGAAGGGCTTTTGTGGCAGTGTGAGTGTGCACTCTGAGCTGGCCTGAGGATGTAAGAAGGCGTTAGCACTAAGGTGAACAGGTGCCAACACTTCAGCGTTACTCAGGTTGTCAGGCCTTGCTTCTGGCCTGCCCTAGCAGAGCTGTAATAATCAGCAGTGCTGCAAGCTACGCTACCGCTCATAAACATTCACAAGATTTATTAGTGTAGGCACAAGTTGTAAGCGTAGCTTGTGAAGCTTTCAGGCAGTAGCAATCTGGAAAAATTGATGTTTACACAGAAATCCTGCGCCATTCATAATTCGAAGATGCTGCTGCTATGGTATATTTCTGTCAGCTTGCCCAGAATCAAATCTCTTAGTGATAACCAAGTGATAGGAACATCCAACTCATCGTGGGGAGGTGGAATCAACTGAATACAGAAACACTTGCTTGACAAAGAAAGGAGAGGCACTGGAGGCATTATTAAAGAGATGTTCTGTATTCACCTTCAAAGATATTTCCTCTCTTTGTATACTGTTCTTTCTTTTTTTAAGGAAGACCAGTTGAAAATTTCCAGAATTTTGCAGCTGTTTGGAATATTCTGCTCTTACACTGTTTTCCTTGGTTTTGTACAGGGGGAAACAGTGGTATGGTGACATTATAACAGGCATGACCAACATCTTAAAACCAGTGAAGGGAGGTTTAATACAAGTTTACAGGGACATATGTAGGATTGTTAAAATCTGCTTTGCTCTTTTGTACAATGAAAGCCTGAAAGACTGTATAGATTTTTAAGAATTTGCTAATTTCAACCTGCTTTTTGCATTGGGAATATCAGGACTGGCAGCTCTTGTCTACTGTAGTTTTGTAGTCATGCAAGATGTTTAACATCGTATCTGTATTGACTCTTTAGCACTAAAACTCAGTGTTTTTATGAGAAAAAACCCAATTGCAATGTGTTTTAAACAAGCTGAGGAGAAACCTCACCCCTTCTGATTGTTCCTATTCTGGTCTTGTAGGTTTTATACAGTGATGATTTTGGTAAGCAATAATTGTATCATTTTCCTGGGGTGAAAGTAGCTGAAATTTTCACATATGAAAAAGCTGTGCTTGGAGGTAAGGATAATCCTTAAAGAAAGCAAATATTTTTTTCAGACAATTCTACTGCATCATAAGAAAAACCAGGAAGCCACATCACTATGCATTTTGTCTGATGCCATTAGCCTAACAACTCAACAGAAAGATCTCCTTGATAAGTCAGTTGTTTACTTGGCTGAGAGCTGCCCTCTGCACAGTGTTTCTGAGACTCACCTCTTATCCATCTTCTCTCAGCCAAAAAAATTGATATGACTTATATTGCAAACATCATAAGACGACAATTTAAGTATTAAAAAAAAAAAAAGAAAAGTGTAGGAGGACTTTCTCCCTGCAGCATCCCTGGCTGCAGTTCCTTTCTGAAGAAGGAAATTACTAATTATTAGATCTACTAATTATTAGATCCTGTTGGCAAAGCAGTGGGTTAAATGTATCCAAAAGGCTTTGGGGCAAGGTAGAGTTTTTGCTGAGAAATAGTCTACTCTAGTGGTAATATCTGCATAATGAATTAAGCAAATGAACCTGGAATGCAAACCCAACGCTTATTTTCTAGTACCCACAGTGTGAAAAAGTCAGTCATGAGAAATACACTCTCACTTCATCTCCTGCGCTGAGTAATGTTGCCAATACACTGATACCTACTTCATAATGTTCCCTCTTCCATTTACTGTGGGTGTTCTCCTGACTGCAAAGTTTCTCCTGGCTGCATTAGACTTCTTGGACATACATAAATTTTATATTTTAGATCGAATAGTCACCATAAAATCTGTAAGTAATAAAAAACAGGCAACCATAAAAGCAGGGTTTTTTACCTTGATTGTGATGAAAACATAGCTTGCCTTTATGATTAATCTTTTATAGGTTGTAAAGCACACAGATTATATGGCATAGGAACTCAGAGCAAATACCACATAGCAGCAATCTAATACATATCACCAGAAACAATTTTGCACTAAATTGTTTCCTGTTAACTAATAAATGCCAAGAACACCCACCTTATATGTAAGCCTTGCTGGATATTTCAGGAACACTGTCGAGCTATATGGGGATATGCATTGGATTTGAGAAATAAAGGAATGTGAAAGACAAACTGTGTCAGGCAATTCAAATCTGAAGATGCACAGGAGATTTTAATGTGTGGGCTTAATTATGTTTTCCATTTAAATTATCCTAAAAATACTGCATTTCAGTTTGCAACACCCCGTGCTAGTGCAAAACAATGAGAAAATGCCATGGATTCTGAAGAGGAGAAACACTGTTGCCTGAATTAAAAAAAAAGACAGTAGTGCAGAAGAAGAGCATTGGTAATGAGCAGCTTGCTGGATGCTTACAGTACCCTACCTTTTAGCCAGCTGTTTTAAGATGCTTGGAATAGAATAGGTTTTTAAATATAAATGGATACAAATTATGTTCCAACTACATTAAGATAAAAAAAGTACTCAAAAACTAAGTAACACAAATAGAAATGCTTCTAGTTTGCTCCTTTAGCATGATTTTCATTCCTTTAACGCTCTTCTATTTCCAATAATTCATATTATAAATATGGTCAGTAGAATTTTCTAGGAAGTAGGTGTGTATATTGATTGATTTAGCTAGACAGGTTTGTCTAGTAAGCACAGTTTTTATTCCAGTGCTTTTACACAAATCTGTAGGTATTTAGAAAAACATTAGTTTTAAGTTTTTCTAAAAATTCAGTCCATGGAGATACCTGGACATTCAGTTCACAGTGTTGACAAAAATGGGGAGAAGCTTACGTTTGTTGCTTTGCTGTGGATTTAAACAGTCCGTTTTAATATCATTATATCCTTCATAAAGCTGTGAGCAACTGCATGGACACAAGTATTGGAGCCATCGCAGGCTACATAAACCAGAAGGCACAGGAAAGGCTGTGGTGACAAGCTGTGCTGAATAGAAGCCCTTCTCAGGTAGAGCTGCTTTCTTCAATTTGTGATTTACAGGAAGTGGTTGAACTATTTGAAATAATTAACCTATTTAATGAATTGAGCTTCATACTCACTTTTCAAATTGTCATTGAATATGCTCTGAGTTTTGTAAACATACTTGCAATTATTTCAGAAGTGGCTGATAAGGGTTGTCATCCAATACATTTCTCATTAATTGTTTGCTTCTCTACTCAGACTTCAAGAGCAGACTGTTTTACTCTATCTCTGGGCTTGATAGCTCAAGTTTTATGGCATTCCCCCTGAGTTCTCAGGCCTTTTTCAGCTTGTTTCTTGAACAGTAGTCATGTGACTATGGTACATCCATTTGCACATAGTTATAAGACATTCTTGAGCATTTTGAATGCTTTTTAATAGCTGTAAAGTAGCTAGTGTAGATGTTTGCAGAATAATAGGAGAGAGTTTGAACAGAAGTGGGACTACCTCTGAAATTAAGCCATTTTGTTCAAACAAATATACTCCTCCTTTCTCTTTCAGCTTTCACTCAAGAAATAAAAAGGTATTAGATACTTGGCCCTGCTCTATCGTGCAATAGTTCTTACAGCGTTAAATAGATGCAACTCTACCATTCAACTGTGTGATCAAAATGTTTTTCATTTATGTAAACATAACAGCTGGGCGAAGAGTTTGTGGAACTCCTTGTGTCAGCACCACAAGGTTCTGGGAATGGCTTGCTGGGAGTGGGGAGAGTATACTGAGGCCCCGTTGCTTCTCCTCCATGGCTGAATAGCATCAATCTGTATGTGACAAGCTGTATGTAAGATTATGGGAGCTGCTTTTTTCATTCCACCCTGAGAAACTCAGAGAATCTAGAGTTCTTCAGCATCACTTTGTGTGTTTATATACATAAATAAGAAACAGACAATTCCTTTCTGTTAACTGTAGCTCCCAGATTGCAGATATATTTTTTCATGCTCACTTCCTTTCCCAAACACTTTTTCTTTCAAAAATTAAAAGCATATGAATTCAAAAGTATCTCATAGAAGCAGCCAAAAATCAAGTCATAGGCGCACTCAGATGGTGCAGTCTCTATAACCACTGTTGTTTGAGCTGATGAGATAAAAATCTCTCTGAGTGCCTTTGCATTCTCTGACTTCAAAAAATGCTGTTAAATTGTAGCACAATTCTTAGGATTCCCTATCAAAGCAAGGTTGTGTCTCCTTCCTCTGGATTAACTATTCTCTACAAAGTTCTGGACTCTTTGGGGTGTGGTATCTTATTTTACTGGTTGCTTTGTACCAGCGATAAAGGGTTTATGTTGTTGGAGTTAAATATCACTTAAGAACTTCAAAGCTGCTCCTTTGAGAGGAGGGTCTTTGACTTTACATCTGGGTGGAGGACACACATGGAAAGGGTTACCATGAGAAACAGTCTTTCCCAGCTGCTGCCTTTCTTAAATTACTGCAGCAGCAGCAGCCACAGTTACTCAGTTATGCCAAACATCGGTTTTTGGCATATTTCAGCCTGATCAGTTCCTTGCAGGAATTCCCACAAGGGTAGAAGGGATATCCAGCTTGTTGAAGCCTCTTTTAAATCATTTAAGATGGCTCTGGCAGTTTCTGTAGCTTAAGTCAAGACTGGAAAATGGAATCTTCCAAAGTCAACAGCCATATTAAGTATGGAAAGGGCCTTGTGTAAACAGTTGTTCCCACATTTTGAGTAACTCTGCATTTTCTTAAATGAGATACCTGCCTTTTGTATCAGATGTCTATGTGTCTTAAGCAATATATAGTAATTGTCTTCTACTTTTGCTGGCGTTAATAACTGGTGTTATTATTGTTTTGTCAAGAAATAATTCAGATTTTTCTTAATTTCAGCATTGCTATTTATCACAAATTCACTAGTCAGGTAGGGTAAAGAGAAAATACCAAGCCGAGCTACTCATTCCAACTGCTTAGCAATGAGAATGTGTCTTAATTATATTCAGTTCCTGCACAAAAGGCTTAGTCACTCAAAGTTAATAAGGAGTAATGGCTTCCCACCCCACAGAGTGCTCAACCTGCCGTGGAGCTCCGGCTCTGAGCAGCCGCGTGATGGACAGAGCTGAGAAAAGCAGCAGCAAGAGCGGCTCTGAAGATAATTGTTAGCAGATCTGAGCGCCTTAGATTTCACTTGCTCATTTGAAAACAACCAGGGCCCCTTTAACAGCATCCAGGAAAATTTCTCAGAAGAGCAGCCTCCTGCTCCAAACAGTTATTAGCACCACATCTTCATCGTGTCAGCTGAAATGACAGCCACAGCTCCTTTTGATGTCCGGTGCGTGGCCTGGCCGGTCGCATGCGGCAACAGGCAGCGGGATGCCCAGGCAGGCAACAGCTCGGTGATTCCTGCAGACTTCCCAGCCTAGTTTGGATCAAAACCTGAGCAGAACAAGGCCTGTTCCCTCCAATCTCTTAGACTCTCCCTGTGGAGGTACTGAAAGCCCAGCACAGCCCAGAGGAGGCCAGGGCAGGAAGAGACATAGGCAGCCTGTTGCCCATGGCAACTGCAGTCCCATGCTTTTGCTGGTTTGCAGTGCTCTGCCTGCTGATGGCTCTGTGCTTCCCCAGAGAAAAGTGTGTGGACGTGGGGATATCTCTTTACTGTGGGATGGAGAGAAATGGGATGGCAGGATGGGCTGTGCGGGCAGCAGTGTTTCTTGCCCAAGCTACCGTTGCTGTCTGCAACAGTGGGAACAGCAAACCCAGACTCTCAGGTCTTCTCTGTTAGGCTTTACCATCCCACCTTAGCAGCCTAAGAGCACCCCGACTCCCTCTGTCTGTCTTTGGGTTGGGAGGGTGCAGTTTTACATTTGTTACAGGGAAGCCTTGAATTTAATCTCAACTCAAGCGTTTGATGAGCTGCATTTCCTTCTAGTCCAGGAAACTGATCTGGTATCTAGTTAAGTTTAAATGTCTGACTGGTCACTCACTTTCATTCTTAATACTGAAAGGAAACAGGAGGAAATTCTCATGGAGTGTACAAGTCAGGAATTGCTGCAGGAAGTTTTTTTGGCTGGAATTCAGAAGGCCAGACGAGATAATCAGGGTAAGCCTGTTACAAATCTATGAAACATCATGATGGAGGTGCTGGAAATGGGTTAAAGTTAAATCCTATATAAGCCTATTCCTCTTTTAATTTCAGTTTTGATTTTTTTGCTAAGTAAACCCTTTCTTGATCATGGTTAATGCCTTCTTAAGAGATCAAAAGAATTATTTTAAAGGACACTGCTTACTCACAAAATTCATTATGGTAATGCTCCATCATACTTTGCCAAGCTGCTGTCTCTTTGAACTGCTGCTGTGGCCTTTTGTCTGTTTCTGCAGTTAATCTACGTTTTGTTGATGTCAGGTTTTTTTCATCTTTTACATCTCTGTTTTATTCAATATTATACTAACCCTATGGAATTCCACCATCTAGTTTTGAAGCTGATTTTGATAGAAGATTTTTGAAATTCCTTCATTTTGAAAAAAGTAGGAGCCCTTGATTGATTATTGATAAGAACATTTGCTATTTTTTAATTCAATAGTGTAACATAGTAAACGGAGTTTCCTGTAATACAGGCTGCTGATCTCATAGCTGGGATTTATTTGTATATTTTAATGGATTTGGTTTATTTTGATAGGGAATCTTGTGATAATTTGTTCTTGTCAAACAGTTTGGGTCGTGTTATATGACACATCCCATGCAAGTCAAATTTGACAAAAGCCTTTTTCTTCAGTATCTTCACGTTGCAGCTTTTCATTGTCACATCACTTTTCTTCTAATTTATTTTTAGTGGATGTTAGTACTTACGAATGGCAGTAAGATTGACAGCCCTAGACACTCCTGCTTACTTATGAGAAGAGGACCTTGATAGCATAGACATTATTCAACAGACAGTTTGAAATATATTGCAATGACAAAAATCAATAAGATACTGTAATTCCTGGATATGAAGTACACCCAAAGGACAGCTTAGGTCTCAGGGGTGTGAGGAGAATCCTGTAACTTGAAAGAAAGAAATTACTCTGAATAAGCTGATGAGGTAAAATTTTAGTGAAATACATGTGACAGTCTATAGATAGAAATGTCCCACAGTCTGATCAGAGGTGGACTAACAGCGTGTGCAAACAGCCTTTTCCTCAACAAATAGATACTGCATACTTTCTGCTGTGGGGGATCTTGGAGAAATCAGTCAACAAAGCAAGAATAACAGGGGAATTGACACCAAACATACATGAACTTTTTTGGGTATGACAAAAACAAAGAGGTTTAGAGCAGCAGTTTCACACTTATGAAGCAGTTGTTCCAAGAGGATGGGTGACTCTAATTAGCATGGAAGATTCCTATGGGAGTTTGTTTGAGAAGGACCATATAAGTCAAAAAATCCTACCATCACTTGGAGTTCAGTGTCCATAGGGATACCACATTTACTAGTTGGCATTTCAATTTAAGAAGAGAAGAGAATTTCCAGAAGTAGACAATACCAGTCAAGAAAAGGCCTTTCACATAACAAAGGATCTGACTGAAGAGTCAAAATGACATGGAGGAGCAAAATATGTGAAAGCAGATGCAAGTGTGCTGGCAAACACAGAACAGAAAGAACACTTGTGACTTTACTCTTCCCTGTCCCTGCAGTTTCTGCCCAGGATGTGTGACCAGAAATGAATAGAGTTCATGCTGAAGCATACCATTCATTTATAGAGCGGTGTTACAAAACTGTAATTGTTTTTCTGCCCTCTTTCTCATTCATCATTAATGTTCTTTTCTTTTCCTTTTTTTTTTTTTTAATGACCAGATGTTTTCCTCTGAGGATGTCTCAAACATACTTAGGGGTTTAGGGTGGGGTTTACATTTTTGGTTTTTTTTTTAAAGTTTTTTTCTAGAGTACTAAGAACTGATTTAGAACCCAGCTGTCCTGTTAAACCTGCCAATGTCCTCGTGTAGAACCAAAGTGTGTGTGAGGCTCAAATTATTTCTTCCCATTTCAAGCTAGCTCATTTGAGCACAGTGTTAGTCTTGGCTGACTGGAGTGCAGGGATAGAGTAGTTTGACTTTCTCATTTAAGATCATGTAAGGGGAGTTAGTCCAACCTAAACACATTCATAAGTCTTACAAGTTCTTTGATTGTAGGAAGAAATCTGGATATTCTGGAAAGTTACAAGTAAAGAAACATGAGAATTAAGGAGTCTTTCTAGCAACTCAGCATCCCACCAGGGTAAGCTAATATTTTGGAATTACTTCAGTGTTCTGGTAGACCAGGTTTAATTATAGACCAGACTGCCTTTTGCTGGTTTTGGAGGCATCTGTATCTTTAGAAGCCTATGGACAGTTTCAACGACAAAGAACTTGAAGCAGTGCTAGTTTGAATTTTCATAATAAAATACATGGAATTTCATGAAGCCTCTCCCTTATTATTACTCGTTTTTGGTTTTTTTTTCTCCTTATGAAGTTTCAGTAAATTTAATGCCAGAGGGGCTCATTACCCAATAGACTTTTGCCACAGTTATTCTGCTTGGAGACATCATCCTTGACAACATGAGCTAGTAACACTTTCCAGCCAAAACTTTGCTGGCCATTGGAACTTATTTCACTAGTGAGATCTATAGAAAGTTAATTTCTTATTATAATACACCATGTGTAATACACAATGGCATTCCAGTGTGTAGTAAAGATAATCTTATATGAAGCAATAGAGCACCAGGCTCTTTCAAGCCTGATAAGATAATGTATTTTTAAAAGATCTGCAGTATTGAGAGGAGGAGCAACTAAATAGCATTTAAATGTGCTGTGCTCTTTTGTATGCCAATAATATCAAATATTGCTACTCTGGGAACACAACTTTACATACCTATATCTTTGTCTCAGTCCTGTGAGTATGTTTAAGGATGTGGTATTCACATTGTCCAGATTTCTGGAGCACATACCTCTGCAGAGCTGCATACATGATATTGTTTCATAAAACACACTGTAAATTTTTTTTTCTTGTTCTCAGCAGGCCTGCTTATACCTGCAGGCTGTAAACAAGGATTCTGGGGAAGAAAAACAATGCACAAGTCCTTTAGCAGCATTAAAACAGATTTGGAAGAGTTTTGGGGGTAGGAAAAACCACAGAGAAAATGCTGTGCTATTGAAATGGGCATTTTCTGCCTAAGACAAGAGGTAAATATGTATTTTAGGGCTCCAAAAGGCACAAGTGACATGTGCCCAGTCTTTCCCTTTGATTTGTTTTAGATCTTTAGAAGTGCTTAGCCACTAGACTCAGTGATTTCACGAGCTTTGAGACTGGTGTGAAACTGGGCTTTCACACCTGTGGTACATCCTTTTCTATCTGCACTCATGTTGTCACACAAGCTGGTTGGCAACTTGTCACTAGCTCTTCGTGGAAGACGTTTTCCTGTGTAATCTACTGGCAAAGCTGCTCTTAGGAGTACTGCCCATCCCATTTCACTTGAAAATAAGGGGGTTAGTGAAAGCCTGACAGTTAATCTGTGTCAGTTTACTGGTGACTGAAGCCATCCGGGGCAAGCTTGGGCAACAGCCCAGCTGATCTGCCTGAGCTGGAGAGGGCAGTACTGCTGCACAGGGAGCATGGTGGGGAAGGACAGGTGGGAAAGGTAAACTACGGCTTCCTCAGCTGCCATCCCGAGAGGACCTTCTTGTTTGGGACTTATCCTTCGCACACCTGGGCAGGTCAAATAAGAAAGCTTGGAGGAGTACGGGAAGGCATAAAATGAGGTGCTGTGTTCTCCCACAGACTGCGCGCCTACGGTGGTCTCAGGGCTCACACACTCTGTTTCCAGTCCGAAGCAGAAGCTGTAATTCTGTAATTTCCAAGCAATGAGGTGAGCTCCTGCTGCGTTTGGCTCCTTGGCAACCCTGTGGCTACGGTGTGCTACGGGCAGTTCTAGCACTACAGCTCTCTATCATTTTGTTCAAGGAGCAGGGGCTGGAAAAGCAGCAGCTTTAGTATGCATGTCGCTGTCTCTAGAATTGGGCACTGACCCTCTTTATTGTTACCAGTAAAATTAAACTGATGCGACAGTCTTCCATGGCAAGTTTCCAGCTCTCTGCTCTTCTTGAGGCATTGGGGATTACCCTGTCCTTAGAGAGAAAAAGGACTGGATACTTTCCAGGAGGGAAGGAAAATCCTCCTGTGACCACTGTGAACCTGTAGATGAACCTACCTGCTTCCGAAAGGAGAAACTTACTGTAAATACAGTCAGGCAGAGCTACGAGAAATAAATCACAGATTATGATGGGGACATCCCCTTTCCTCTGCTCAACAAAGATAGCAGCTATGTTTAACCATAAAAGGCACTTATGCTTCTCTCCTGCATACTAAATAGGAACTGTATGACTCATGTGTTTTGTAGAGTCAGAAGACCGATACATCCCTGCTCTTTGAATTCTAATTTCTTACCAAGCAGTACAGTGTAGTAGTAAATGTGCCAAGAAAGAAGTATCCAAGTGGAAAGGAGAGACTAAGGCACTTACGTTGCCTCAGGTCACAGTGTCACTTGGGAAAAATATTGTCATCAGGGTTTATCTGCAGCTGTGAATAGTGGAGTTGACAGCACGTCCCTGTTTTCCTGTGTGATGGTTGAACACTACTTTTTAAAGTAGTGGCAGGTTTGGAAAACCAGCCGTTGAGTCACAGAGTTTCTTGGGTTTTTTTCAAGCTATTGCAAATAGCAATACTTAGGTACTTGAAAGCAACTGCTTTGAGCTTGCTGGAGGCAGGAATGTGTTCTTTAGTGTACCCAAATGAAGGTTTTACCATGAAAACCTTATCAGAAGTCCCATTCCTGACTTTATTCCAGACTTAGGAGGATTTAAAGCGAGGACACCTCTGTTTTCTTCTGTCTATGGTTTTTCCCTGTGACCTCATGGAAGGCTAATGCCTGCCATTAAGGGCACTGAATATCTTGCATTAATTTCCATGTGCCAAGCATTTCAGGTCTCTTTAATGTTCCTTCATATGTTGGCTCACATGAGAGGACTCACAGGGCAGGCCTGTGGCTGAGGCAATGGGCTGTGCTCATTCAGTTACATTCCAAGAGAGACGCTGAGGTGCCAAAGCACAGGCAGGCAATGGAGTCACAGTGGGGCTGACCCTGGCATGTACTTTCATGTGTTTTTTAGTCGGTCAGGGAACAGTCCAATCTAGAGAGGAACACAGAGCCCTAGATGGAGACAAGCTCTGATTTGGTACTGTGGAGTGGCACAGACACTTGCAGCAGATGGGACTGGCCTCGGTGAAGCACGTGGGTGCTGAGAAGCTCTGCTCTTGATTTCAGCCCCTACATTTCAGTCCTGGGCTTTTGCAGACCTAGGTAGCCACAGCCCCTTGCTGGGACAGCGTGAACCCCTGTAGGTCTACTCTGTGTCAAAGACCAGCTAGAGACTTGCATACCAGCCAACCTCTTTCCAGAAACACTGGCCAGGAAAGTCTTTGAGCTTTTGGGTAAAGGAAACAAGCCAAAATCAGGAGGAACACGAGGCAGTAATGGGCTTTTGTTCATACTCTCTTCTGTTTAATTCCAGCACAAGAACTGTGAATTGTGAATGGTAAAATGAGTACAGAGCTGAGGTCATANCCCTCCTTTTCCCTTCTGCCTGAGCAGTGGACACTTTTTTAGGCATGAAGTGCTTGGTTTCAACGTTGGCATTTTCCACCAAAGCTGATTTCTGATCATATTTGGCCTTGATCTCTCATTTAATGCTTCCTAAATACCAGAATGGAAGTTTAAGGAGACCTTTTTTGAATAATGCTAAGTGGCAATTTAAGCAGCAGAGGCAAGATAGGGAGGGGGGGAAAGGCATTTTCTTCCAGTGTTAAGTGTTGCTTCTATATTTTTATGGCTTCTGAAGTCAGGCAGACACTGTTCCTTGGTCCCAGCTGGACACTAATTCCTGCTGGGAATGCCTCGTGGCAGCTTTCAAAGTGCTCTGAAGCTGAATTTGTAATTGTGACTCAGAGCAGATCAATTCCCTTTCCTTTCTGCAGTGAAATTTAGACTCTGTCACAGACATGAAGATGTCCCAATGTACTAGCAGCATTAAAGCACCAGAACCTGTCAGGCACCCGAAAACATATTACACAGGTTGATAGCTGGGGTTTGGGTAGATAGTTAAAATAAAAGAAGTGCAAATAATAGAGCTTCGAATAGCTGAAACTCTCCTTTCTTCATCTGATTGGTCTTATAGTAATGGCCATGAGGGCTGTCTTGTCCTTGGGGTTATTAAGTCAAGGTTAAGAATTATTTCAAAATATTTCTCCTTTATTTTTAACCGTGGCCTGCTGCATTTTTGGAACATCCTGTTCCTCTAATACTTGTTCTTGCTTAACCATGTAGATTATTCAGGAGTGATCATCTGTAGCCTCTCTGATAGAGGTGTCTTTGGCATCCTGTGAGAATAAGTCTTTCATGCAGCTTACTTATCAAAAATAAAACAGGATGATTTGTCTCTTATTCAATTCAGGGTCAACCAAAAAGTACAGAATGATAGGTCTCAGCTGTCAGCCTACCCAGGGCTCAGGAGTGTTTTGTCCAAGTATTTAAAAGCTAAACTGAGCAAAATGAAACTACTCAATCTCTCCACTCCATTATTGGACACCCTCTCCTAGTACCTCATTTCGCACTGGTGCTTCCTCTTCTTTTCAAAGGCTTTTGAGCAATGGAACAGGTAGTAATGCTGCCACTTAAAGTATTCTGTTTGGAATCAAACCAGATTGGACAGGAGCAATTCAAAGCTGGCATTTCAGGCTATATGCAGACTCAAACAGATCTTTTAAGTTGTGATACTTAGGCTGCTTTCTCACAGTTCCCTTACAATTGTTGCACCTAGAAGCGTGCTGAAAAATGGAAAGTGCCTGGTGAGCAACTGAGACATCTGGCTGTTGTGTCATGTCCCATTCCCCATCCCCCACACCCCCACACCCAAAAAGAACATGCCTGCTCCTTTCGGGAAGTGAAATTTTATGTTTTATGATAATTGCGACCATTTTCTGGCCTGCTCAGTCTAAGAAGTGCTTTCATATTGATTTCAAAGGAGCCATGATTTAGGCTTCTTTTATACTAGAATGGATGATGTGTGCTTCCACTTCAAACTGATGACATCTGTGACTTCCAAAGCTCATATTCAATATTAAGGATTTTATTATCTGGTCAGTGCTGCATTAAAATAACCGAGGAAGCCAAACTGTGCAGCAGAATTCTTCTCAGGCAGATTCAGCTTATATTTCTCTTCCCAGTGCACAGAGCACGGTCCACTAAGCTTTTGAATATCAAAGCATGAGACAGTGGTGTCTGTCATTTAAAAGCAGCTGTTCCCAGAGGAGAGGTAGGAGGTGGTGGACAGCAGTGTTGGGATCAGATGTGCTGTCATATTAATGGGTTGAATTTGCAGCATGGTGCAGTGTAACAGCCTGCAGAGATGCTCCAGCTCGTAGTCCCTGGAGAGTGTTTGGAGGAGAAAAGTTAGAGGGGGAAGCAGAGTGTAAACAAGCCCCATTGGACATAAGCATAAAAGTCAAAGTGGACCAGGCTTTATAGTTACAGACTATGCAAACTGTAGCCTGAATAATGCAAGATGTGGCGTTATCCTTAGCCTGTCACTGAGAAAGTCTGTTGCACTGCAGTCATCTCCAAGCAAAATCTATCTCATTAATTTCAGTTGGAGCCTTTACAGGGCAAGCTCATCTGCCGATGGATTTTTAACTCTCAAAAGCCTGAAAAAAAGCTGAAATTACAAAAGACCACAGTGCCCACCCCACCCCACCCTCATGTGCCCCTCCTGCCCCTCTTCCCTAATGCTTACAATGACAGTGAAATTGCATTCCATTCCAGGCAGTGATCCCTTTGAAAACGTATATCCTCCTCCAAATGGTTTCGTTTTTCCTAAATGTGCTAGAGACACTGTCTCATGATCTGCAGTAATTATCTTGACAGGTCAATTATTAAAAAAGAAATTAAAAAATTAAATTTAAAACATGATATAAGAGCTTGGCTGCTGGTTTTCCTTTTACTGCTATCTCTCTGCAGAACGCTTTTGGCACCAACTGGCATGGGAACTGCATTGCACCAGAGAGGGAAGCTGTCTTCTCCTATTTTGATGCCAGATTAAAGATAACCTCTAGGCAAGCTTTCTCTCTAGATTTGTGGGTATTCGGAGCAGGGACAGCATCCACTGGCACATGGCTGATTCTAGTTCCTGGACTATTAATTCAAATGTTCATATCATTTACTTCTACTGGCCTGCCTGAAAAAACTGCCTGCTTAGGAAAAGAAACTTGGCATGGTAAGACAATGGATGTGGATAGCCATTCTTGCTTTATTGAAAGGGCTTAAAGGAAGATGTGGATTTCTCCCTATCTGATATCTGAATAGTTTAATAATATTCTCATATTAAACCTTATGAGGGTTTTTTAAAGAATCCCTTTGACCCTGCAGATTGATAATATGTGAGTAGTATGTACCTACAAGATTCACACTAACAAGTAAATTCTTTGAGGGAAACAGTGCATCTATTACTTCATTTTCCTTGTAAAATTGACATTAACATGCATTATTGCAAGATAAATACTTCAGCACATCATATAAACAGCAATTGAAAAAGGTACCAACTGGAGCCCATAAGCTTCTACACTAGTGAAGGAATGCAACATAAGGAAGAAATTGGGTCCTCAAGGTGCCTTTCAAGGCTGATTGAGAAACTAACTTGACAAAGAATCTCCTCAAATCTTGTTTTCTGCTCGGCTCTGCTTCTCTCCTGGGTCTTGGGATAATTTGTAATTCAAGCTTGGAAGGAATCCTATGCTATTTCCTTCAGACTTATTCCTTCCACATGTGAAATCTAGTAATTTAAACACCTCATCTCCTTTCATAACTGAGACNAAAAAAAAAAAAAAAGCCAGTGATCACTGATTGAATCCATATTTCCACAAAGTTCCAGTTATTTTGTTTGATGCTTAAGAAATAAAATTAAATGAAGGTAGTTAAAGGTATAAGTACCCTTTTTAAAGAAATACAGATGGTTGTAGCAAATGAATCAGTGCTAATCTGGACTTGCAAATAAATCCCTAAAAACCTGCTGGCCCTATTCCTGGGGTGTGATATCAAGCAATGAATTTGAAACCAGAGACAGGTTTAGTAGTAAGTGCTGGTTCAGCTTCATAGGATAGGAAGCAGCTCAGAATGAGTGATGATGTATTTTGGCTTAAAGCTTTACGAAGAATATGGGATAAAGATTGAAAATAAGTTCCATTACCTAATTACTTGGAGCTCAGTGGGAATTGAGGGTGCTTAGTATCTTAGAGCAATATTTTTCAAACTTTTAAGGGTTAGCTCTTCTTCATGAAAGCCAGTCATGGGTCTCCTGTGCTGCTTCATGTGGCTAAGGACCTAACCATAATTCAGATCTTCATAATGCTATACTCCTTAACCATTCTTACATGCCAAGGGCTGTGGAGGAGCTGGTGAAATTGCTGGGTACTATAGTTCAGTTGTGAACTGGCTCACCGTGAAATGAAAAGGGAAGATCATGCATCTCACAGTTGATGTTTCAGGCTCTCTGCAAACTCCAGCAGAAAATGAATTAATTGCATTTGAGTTGTGTTTCCAAAGTTGTTTGGTTGGTGCATTTCTGTTTTCACCAACACAAAAAAGCTACAGGAAAGAAAAGAGTGCTGAAACTAAAAAGCTAGAGGAAGGCCTGAGCATTGTTTACATTTTCCTTAGAAAATGGCAGCTGCATGGCAAACTGGTTGTAAACTGAAGAACCTTCTTGCTTTTGAACTGCTTCCACTTTACACACAGAAACTTGTATACTATTTGAAGGACGAATTTTTTGTTGCGAGTGGTGTCACTAAAGTGCAGGAAACAGAGGAGAGCGACAGTTTTCCCATGAAGTTCAAATCTGTGTTTCCTAACCTCCTACCCAGATTTTTTAAAGCACTATCATTGTTGACCAGGGACTTTTTAAAACCAGAGGGGATGCTGGCTCATTCTGCACAGATTGTTGAAACAATGAAAATACCATAATTGCAGCCACATTGCAAAAGACAAATGGGTAACACTGGGGAGCTTAGTTTTAGCCCTCTCTCTCCACGTGGCATGTTTTCTGCAGCAGTTCCCAACTGACCCATCGGAGGAAGAACAAGATGCTTTTTCCTGCATCAGCAAAGCCATTTTACATGTGCAAACTCCCAGGTTTAAAACAATCCATTTTTAAACTGTTGGCATTTGAGGTGAAAGCCACATATTCCACCTACCACCAGCTTTTCCCTTCCTTTCCCACACTTGTAACTGTACTTTGGCTTACTTGTTCTAGCAGAGAATACAACAGCAGAAGAAGTAAGTACAGTTCTGCTTCGTAAAGCACTTCTAAATTATTTCCACCTAATCCCAAAGCAGCTGCCAAACCCAGCTCTCCAGACACATTTAGTCAATGTGCAATGAGTGGTGTGGGATTAGCCTGAATTGTGTGTTAAAGCTCAATGCCTGCTCTGGGAGAGGTGGAAGGACTGGGTGCTCCTGTGCAGGGAGATAAGGAACCCTGCAGTGCTTGGGGAAGCTGCTCACTGCTCGTTCGTGTCGTAACCCTCTCCAGCAGAACACGAGAACAGAAACGGTGTGTTGGCACAGCCTTGCTTTCTCAAGTCCCAAGGTAGCCCACAGAGAGGGTTTCCATGACATTGAAGCTTTGGAATTATACTACAGAGGTGCTGATTTTTTTCCCCTGACTGACACAAATCTGGTTGTGTGCAGCCTAAGATTTGGAGAGATGTGAGTACTGGAGGTATTCCGTATTCATAGGGATTCCCAGGTCTTCCCTAAAATGCAAAAGGTCCCTTACAAGACCACACTGTGTTGTGTGTTCTTTTTCATTAGACAGTCATCTGGCTGTTCAGTAGAGTGCTGCTGGGTCATCAGGGATGCCAGGGTCCCTCTGCAGATCCTACCCTTAGCTCCTCTCTGTGTAAGGATCACCTCTATGAAACAGAGGGAATTTTTTCTGTCTGCCAGGGCTGCAAGGAACTTTCTTGGGCCTGCAGAAGACCATTACTGGTCATTAGTGGTAAGCCTGCTAGGAATTACGTGGTGTCCCCTCATCTAAGGCTCTTACAAAGATAGAGGGGACAAGGGTTTCCACATACTCCATCCACATAGACAAGATACCCAGAAAACTTTGCAGGAAGCAAAACTTACTCCACTAAACTAAACCGAAGGAAAGAAATTTATGAGCAGGAATATGGGCACAGCTGGCACATTATTTACCATTTAAAAAACACAGTCTGTCTGCCTGTCTTACCTCTCTGAGAAATTACTACATTTTCAAATGGATGAAGACTTCTGCTGTAGAATCAGAGATCCCATCTCCACTTAGACCAATCTTTCTAATGACCTGTTTAACTAGTACAAAGTTCAGTCTACCTGATGTATGATAAAATTGAAAACCTATTTAAGTTTTCATTAATTAAGACAGAAGAATAGAGAGACAGGAAATGGCCGTGGCTGAGAAGGCATCAAATCACAATTCACTTCAGTGAAGCTTTAACTGTACCACAGGTGTGCAGCTGTACGCACCTCCTCTTTTACACGAAAAAAGAAGAAAACACAGTCTAATAATAAAGAAATATAAAAACACCCCTTGTATTAATGCCTGACCACCCTGACCTTTCTGCAATGCATTATTGACAATTCCTTTAACATTTATTTAAACCTAATTTCCCAGAGCAGAACATGACAGAAAGTAAAAAACATTCATTTCAATTGTAAAAGCTTTCACTTTAATGCATCTCTGAATTAATTGGGCACAGTCTTCATATCAAGTGAAATAAATGGGCTGATAATTGATTAGGACCTCAAGGAACAGTGAGATCTGATTGGTTAGGAAAGGAGAAGTGACCTATAAAAGGTCAGGGTTTTTTGAAATTGCTTTTTTAATAAAGCATGTTGATGAAGAAATTATCTGCAAGGCTTAGATGAATTATTCTGATTTGATATATAATTTCTGCCAAAGTGAAAATGGGATGTGATGTAACTTAATTCTTGGAAAACTTGAGCTCCCCTTTGAAGGAGATGAGTCCTTCTCTCAGTCTCAGTACCAGGCTTTGAAGTGTTGGTAGCCCAGAATGGCTTTCCTCAGCTTACCTTTCCATCTTTTTTCAAGAGAAGTCTGCCAGGTCTCCCCTTCTGGTGAGGAAAGGAAAGAATCCAAAACAGATTTTGCTTGATTTTCTGCCTTGCCTATTATGAACAATGCTTTTCCCTTCTAATGCTTCCCCACCATCACCCATCCCCGCTGAGTCTTAGTTGAGAAACTGGAATGAGCAGATGGAATGTGGATGCTTGTGGTGTGGCTGATGGTCTCACCTTCATCCATGGCCAGGTCACTTTTGAAGCAAGCCCCTTTCCTCTTAGCTGGAGTATTGAGCCTATCCTCAATCCTTGTCCTACTCTCAGCTTCCCTTTTGGACTGCTGTGCCTTTTCTCCACACTCTTGTGCTGACACAGCACCACAGCAATTTTGTGAATATGGGAGTATTACCAGTGTCTCACAAGAGAAAGGTGTGTTTCCTTTTCTTGTGCTGCTCTCTCAAGTGTCTATCCCAAAACGACAGATTATTGGTTCATCTTGACCTTCCTGCAAGATTCTGCCTCCTCATGAACAAAAAAAAGTCCTCACCAGGCTTTGTGCTGCACTGGTTAAATCAATTAGAGCACACACACTCTTCCTTGGGCTGAATCCCAGCTAATCAGTACAGCAGTAATGAAATGCTGGTCCCTGTGTGATGGACAGCCTCCCTCTCAGCCATGAAGGGGCTGCTGGAATCACTGTGTTTCTGGGAAACCTTCCAGTGCTGATGGCCACATACCCACAGCAAATGCTTCTTTGGCTCCTGTTTGTGTTAGAGTGATGTGCATTGCACTCTTGCTGTAAGCTTTGTCAGCACTCAGGTTTACCAAGAGGAGATGAAACAAGCCTTACAGTGGATGAACACACAGCCAGCCTGGTCTGGCTCCTGAAAATATCTAGTTTTTGCAGGAGACTTAATTATGTTGCTGTTATTGTCATCCTCACCCAGCACAAGGTGATCTCATTGCCTGCACCACGTTTGCCCTTGCCTTTTCTCAGGCATTCCTGCCTCCGCCTCTGGTTTTCCTATTCTTGAAGCTTCTTAAGAATGACTGTAAATTTTAGCTCAAATGTTAAGGAAAATCCAAGCGACTGCCAGGAGTTAGTTCCCAAGCAGGGTGGGAGTACCTGCTGTCAGAGCAGGAATCCCTGGGAGAATGACAGAGCAGACAGCTGGGAACCTCTTGACAGCTTTCCCAGAGTAAGGCATTTCCACAGACCCTCTTGTCTGTGAGACGACAAAGTTATGCGTCAGGAAAAAGAAAAAAAAAAAAAGAATTAAAAAAAAAATTAGAAATCAGTAACATTTGGAGTTTCTGTCCTGTGGAAAACTTCAGCATGTCAGGAGATTTTTTTATTCCTGCTTAGGAATTAAAAAAATGCTGATATGTTAACTATTGTTTTTGTTAGAGAACAGTAATTCTGCAGGAAACAAAATTAAAATATTGGAACATTGCATTTTAATTTTTGAAATTAAAAACATGGGCTTTTGTTTCTGTGTGTTTTATAGCCAGTCTTTTCTTTCTGAAATGTCTTTCATTTTGTAGCAACTGCTTTTCTCTTTACACCTTGCTTTTCGTTCCCTTTTCCTTTTCACTTTCCCCTTTTCCAACCTCTCCTCTCCTCTCCTCCTCTCTTTCCCTCC
>VWZN01010566.1:38792-76187 GCA_013396955.1 Regulus satrapa | reverse complement strand
ATGATTTGACTCCAGGCATGAAACAAGTGTACTGATGTGTTAGCCACACTCATACATCACAGGTTGAGAGTCTGTCCTGTCCCTTTCAACAGCACCTTAGAGCTGCTGCTACGCCAGAGCAATGCAATAAAATTCTGTGTTAGCAGGAGGATGGAAGGGGAGTTCAAATTTGCTGCACAGATGGATCCATGCCCCTCTTTCAGGGGACATAAGGGTTAAAATGCAGTACGAAAGGGTAACTGGATTGTGCTTTTGTTGCTCTAACACAGAAACAACTGTGAGCTTCATGTCTTACTGCCTAAAGCCGCACTGTGTAAATACAAGGATTTGTTCTTGCTTCCACCTGTGCAAATGGGGTGTAAATTCTTATTGTAGTGTAGTAATGTTCGCCTTCATTTTGCATTTTGCAAGCAGAAGAATAAAAGTGTACGTGGAGGAAAAAAATCCTCCCTGATTACATCACAGTTTAGGAAGCAGAAGCACTAGAACATTTGTGCTTTTGAACTTTGGGGTGAAATTGATCCAATTTGGCACTATTTTTTTTCAATATGAAGGTGTGGTCCAGCTTCCTGTCTTAAGGCACTTAAACCTAAACCTATGCTGTTCCTTGAAGCTATTTGATCTCACATTTTTAGAAACCTTAGATGATTTGATAGCCTCTATAGAAAATCTAGTTTTATGGTACGCTGCTGTTAGAATTTTTAATGATTAACCTGATGTTTGTGGTCATTTCATACAACTCATCCTGCCCACCACTGGTGGAAAAGCAAACTCATTGCTCCCTCTGAAGCTGCTCTTTCTGCATTTCAAGACTCAGCACACTTCCCCTCCTTGTTATCATCACCATACCAAACAACAATAGTTTATGCAGTCTTTATTCTGTCTTTTTATGTCAAACTCCTTTTTTCTCCTAGCTCGCTCTGTGTGTCTTTTGCCTACTTATTGCTCCAGTGGAGGCCTTAAAAATAGGTTGAAAACATTATTTCATTAGATATACATATTGTGCTGTTGTTTGTACAGGAAGATGTGTTCCCTTTTTTATTTATTTTTTTTTTTTTTCCTCCCATAAGGAATGCTAGGGTGCAGTCAACTCACGTTCCGTTTGTGATCCTTTTTACAGAGCTGCTGCCCAACCTTGCTCTGTACAAGTACAGTAAATTGCTGCTTGTTGATGTCTGCCACATTTGTAGCTTTGGTTGGTGTCCTCACTAATCTATCATCTGGGCCCCAGTGAGAACACTCAATCATCCCTCTGGAACCTCACTAGGCCCATCTTTTTGCTTTGACAGTGAATGATTTTCCAACCAAGTCTGCACTGCCTGACCCTTGGAGTACTTTTGTCTGGCCCACATTTCCTCATCTGCTTTTTTAAAGTAACATGTCAGTGTCAAAAACCTTACTGAAGTCAAGACACATGACATTTTCTCTTTTTCCTCTACAGCTATTCCCCTGTTACAGAAAGAAGTTACACTGGTTTGACACGGTGTCTTTGTGACAAATCCATGTTGGCTATTATTCATCTTTTTGTTTCCTTCAAATTATATGAGTAATTTGTTTATTTTTTCCAACTTTTTTTATGGGAATTGAATTTTAGCACTATTATTTCTTCTCAAGTTTGTTTTTTTGTTTGTTTTTTTTTTCTTCCCCCTTAAAATACAGACATTCTTATTGGCCTTTTGGTGTTTTCTGAGGCCTCACCTTTCCTTTTGGGGATCTCAGTGCTCAGAGACATCTTTGGCTAATTCTTGAAATACCCTGGGATTTTCATTAAGCCCATCTGATCTGAAAATATGTGAATTATCCCTACTACTCTGTCCTGCAGCCTCAGCATGTGTTCAGGACAGTGTCGTGCTAAGTGCTGGACACAAGTAATAAAGAGAGTCCTTTCACTGAAGACCTGATTAGCTGCACACACGAATACGTGAGACTAAGCAGAAGCCCCTGGCCAGGCAGAGAGGCAGCTTAAACAATGAAACAGTCTTCATTAGCTTGAAAGATAAAAGTGTCCTCTTGTGCATGGTCTGGCTGTTATCAAATGTTCTGCAGGCATTTCAGCAGGGGGGATTCTAAAGCAGGAGTCAGAAGAGGACAGTGTTTTAGCAAGCCTGCCTTTTTTACACAGAAAGCAATGGAAGAGGCGAGGATAAAGACTAGACAAAGCAACGAGTGTCAGGGACAAACGGTGATGAAGAGTTGTTTTGGACTGCTAGGCTGGCCACTGTGCACAGGGCTGGAAACACAAGTCACGGGCTGAGTTAAAATTGTTAAATCAAGTCGGGATAGGCCTCCTGCCATCTGCTGTCTGCCAGCATCTGGGGTCTGCCGGTGTGTTTTGGTGCTGTGTGCGCTGGCAGGTGCTGAATTTCACTCAGCATGTCTGCCCTGGAGCCCACTGAGGTGACCTCCCATCCTGGTGCTACAGCTCTGGGGAGGCACTGTGAGCGCAGCTGAGCCGTGGTTTAAGCAAAAACTAATTTTGCCTTCTGTTTTCTCCCTAGTTCGGCATAGGGTTAAGCTGGACTGCTTTGCACGAAGGCACTGGCGGGGTTTAGTGTGGGCTGGGCACATTTGCACTCTGATCTGCCCAGCACTCAGCTGCAGTGGCTGTCAGTTCATCAGCCCAGCGGCCAGGTGGATGTTTGACACTGAGAGAAGGGCTGTAATTCTCCATGGAAAGCCTGGTGTTATGGCACTGGGGCAGGGAAATGGGATGCACATCCTGGTGAGGAGGACGACCAAAACAGGGAAGAAAGAGGAGGCTGTGAGAAGTCATAGAGCAAAAGTTGTTTTCACTAGTAAGTTTTGGAGAGCTCTGGGTCCTGGGTAGGGTCTAAGACAACAGTTCAGAGGTGTCACTCCTGGCTGCTGGAATAGCTGAATTCAACTCTGCCCAAAATGGCTACAGACTAACTACCCCAGTCTTCTTTCTTCTGACACATCTGAGTCTGCTCTTGAAAATGACTGTTTTAATGGTTGATTAATAAGTTGTGAGCCACAGGGGGTAATTAGTCTGCTAATCACCGGGTTCCACAGCCTCACCAGCCGCTCAGATTGCTCTCAATGGCAACCCCTTTACCTCCATAATGCTAAACTGGCATTCAGAAACACTGTTAATGTGCTGTGATGCTCCAGTTGAGCTCAGCCTTGCCAAACAGCAATAAGCTATACATATACTCCTTCACACATGGGGCACTTTGCTGTAGAGGTTGTTTCTGCATGGGCCAGCTTCATTAATTCAGTCACTGCCACTCGGCATCTAATGAGAGAGAAAAGTGCACTGGATGAAGATTTCATCCTACTACCCAGAAGGTTTAAATAAACAACATAAAAATAAAGAATAAAGCCCTCTAGCCCATGTGTTGTGCATGGCCCCAGCTGAGCTGGTTGGCTGAGCTTGCCAGACTGCTGCTAAACTCTGCTGCAGGTGTTCTCTGTCACGACGACACATGTTTGAACCAGGTGCCCTGTGAAATCCGAAAAAGTGCACTTCCTCTGCTTTGTCAGCACAGCTCCCCTTTGCCTGCAAGGCTTTCAAAAGCATGAGGGAAATGACTCACCCAGCAGAATGTGGGAATTATCCTGTTTAGCTGCTCTGCTTTATCCTGTCAGAAACACACGATGAAAAACTCTAGTCACAAGAGACCGAGGGGGCTCCCATATAACTGACAGACACCAACTGTTTGAGAGCACTCAGATCCTGTTATCGAGAGGAGCCTGACCCCTGTGCTGCACCTCCATTTATCATCATTTTAATCCAATTGGAAGTCTTTTCAAAAGTCTCCATGTTCTTTCATCCTTTTCCCACTTTCTCTTACCCCCAAATATTCTCTTTTTTCTCTTCTTCCTTTTTTTTTTTTTTTTGGTTGTTGTTAACTTTTAAGCTTGCTGCCCTCCCAAATATTTTTTTGTCCTTTTAACTAATAAAAGTATACATTTTTAGACATTATTAAAATTTCTCTGTTCAGGTGTTATAAAGAGAAGATCACTTTACCAAAATCAATGGAGTCAGTTGAGATTTCGCTGTCGAACTGGGTAGAATTCATCTGGTTAAGTGACTTTTTGTTTTTTCTTTTTCATGTTCAAAGTGATCCTGAATGGTACCAGATAGCAACTGAAAATAGTTTATTCATAAAAGCTAGGGCCCAAATTTCTTCATGCCCTGTTAGTCATTAAGGTAGCATTACTGTGACAGGTATTTTTAATATTCAGAGCAAGAGATAGCTCTTATCCTTGAGGTCTAAGCCTTTCATCATGAAAACATTTAAATGCCTGAACACTTTCTAAGTGCTCAGGGAGATTTTGTGTTTAACTTCCTATATTTGCCTAAATGTATTCTGAATCAGTGTCCAAAAGACTCAGGGGGAAAAAAAAGTTGCTTTTGCATTCCAGTTTTGCAGGAAGATGAATGATTCTAAATTATTCTGTCCCTTGAAAATAGTACCTTGCTGTTGACATGCTGGCACAGTCCTCCTGACTGTATTGCTTACCCACAGCTGGACCTTGGTCAGGAGCTGGCTGTGATGACAGTAGAATGTGATTGTGGAATTAATCTTATTTTTGAGTCCCCATTCAGCACAGAGAAAGCCACAGGAGACCGTGGAAGTTGTGAGGGCATTATTCTCCTTTCAGCTACCCAGCTAGTAGGCGATGCTTACATGGTTGTCTTGTGGGGGGGAGCCAGAAAGAACTCCAGGAGGCCTCAGGATGCAGCTCTGGGAAGGCGAGGAAGAACTGCTGACACCTGCACTCAGGTTTGAGGGATAACAGCACAAGTACCTGCTAAGCAGGTACAGAAATGTCCCTGGCGTATGGAACTAAGGCACTGCCTCATTCTATAAATAGTCTGAAGTAGTTATAATGCAGCATATAGCCTGAAGAAACAGGGAGGAGACTCTAGTTTTCAAATTGTTTTGTATTTTCTTCAAGGAAAAATAGCGGCTGATAATATTCCCCATAAATCAGGAACAAAAAGAACAAGCTTAAGCTCACAAATTTTTTACTTTGCCTCAAATCTGGCATGAACTAGGTAAGTGCTACAGGAAACATCTTGGTTTTTGTGGTGTCAAACACTAGTCACACTTTGTCCTTGTATGTACTATGATGCTAGCTGGGCCCATCAGTGTTTCTGCAGTGTTATTGTAAAGCTGCTGACAATAAAGTCATGCTTCCTGCAAACAAAACACTAAGACAAACTTGTTTCACCATGGTTTTGTGTCAAAATATGTATTATACATTTTATCTAAATGATAACTGCTACTGCCAACGAAATAAAATTAGGAAAGTAGTAAACAAAAGGTAAAGTGAGGCTTAGGAGGGGCTGATGTCTAATTCTGACTGTGCTGTAGGACAGTATTTCCCCTGAAAGCACGCTGCAGCTGAGCTGTTTGACCAGTTCTGACTTCTCCTGAGCATCTCCCTCACCTAACCTGTGCCTCACCCTTCGCTGCCAATGAGGGTGTTTCCAATGAGCATCTCTGATGCCTCAGCTCTTTGCCCTTGCTGGCAGCACCTTTTGCCCTGTGGGTGCATGGTGTGGTTTGAATTGTCAAGGCACAGGGCCTTTTTCTGTGACTAAAGGTGAAGGAGAGCTGGGGCAAGTGCAGAGCTCTTGGGGCAGGCTGTCTTCCTTGANTCTGTTTTCTAGGTTTCTAGTGATTATCAGCCCTGGCATGTACAATAAACAGATCTGAAGTTATTCATATGCCCTAAAAACTTGATTGGGAAATCTTATGTTATTCTCTCAGCTCAGTGTTCGGGAAAGAAAATATGGCAAAAACATATCTGAAGTATGAAATACCAACATCAAGCAGGAAATTATGTTCAGTCAAACTGCTAAACAGAAGCTGATGAGAGGAAAAGGAAGTTCACAACCACTCTCCCTCATGGCTTTATGGGAAGCCTGAAGTCTCCTCTCTGGTTGCCCTTCTTGTATTTCCCTGGCTGAAACAAAGATAATTGAAAGTATTTTTTAATATTCAAGATAGTCAAAGATCAAAAATCAAGGTGTGACCATCCATTGTGCCTGAAGCAGAAGCACAGTGCAGGCTTTCCAAAGCCATTGGTAGGGAGAGGTATATAATATATATCACTGCTAAGCCAGAGCATCCTGCACTCCTCCTTATGCCTCTATCTTTTATGTTCAGATCAGGGTCTACTCCTATCTATTTACTTATTTATTTTACAATTTACATCATATAGCTGCTAGTTTTCAGTCAAGAAGTCAGTAAGGGACACAGGTGAAAAAAATGAATTTAAAATCTGTAACAAAGAACATCTCTATTCAGCCCATTTTCTCAGGTGGTGAAAAAACAGAGTGCATAAATCAGTTGTACACCATAAATCAATTGCACGCTGTCTTTAAAGCGTTTCAAACACAGTTATGGATTTGAATGGTAAAAATTTCATCTTACAGGGATATTACATTTGTCCCTTACATAAGGATATTCTTAGAAAGTAATGAAAAGGGAGAGCCTGAAATATTTATTCTAGCAGAGTTTAAATTATTTCCACGCGAACTCTTCTGGATTGATAAGACTGCCCTTTAAAGTAATGTTAATAGAAATGTATAATTTAGAAGTCCTAAACCCACAAAATGCATGAAAAGTTTCTGGTGTCATTTGAAACTTTATATTCATCTGACTCTGAAACATAATTGGGTAAAACTGAAGTCTTGCTCTAATGATCTGGTCATTGTTTGCATCTGCTGACTTTTCTGGCAAAAATATCTTGTATTGCTTGAGAGTCCTTGTATTGCTATGGAGTGAGAAAGGAATAATTCTTAATAAAGAATTTCTTTAACAATTCTCCTTTTTCTCTTCCTCACAAATTGTTGTGAAATTCTCGCATTGATTCACTGATTTGAAATTTTTTTCCAGGGAGTTTATGAATTGTTTCAGATTGTGTCAGTTAGAAATATTATAATTAACTCTCTGCCTTCACACTGTGAAGCACATTATGAAGTGAATTGCATAACTTGAGCTCTACAAATAATCCTGTACTAATAACATGCAAATGTTGAAGTACAGAACCTTTTTGTGGTGGGTCTGTGTTAGTTCTGTCAGTCACCTGATCAAGCCTGGGAAGCACAATCACGGTGGATAACCAGTTATGATTTGGATTTTAGCTGGGATGGAAGAGTTTCATAATGCTAACACATATTGAAAGCATAGCTGTAGCTGCCAAATATGTGCTTGTAAGAGCAGTGTAGGATACCTCTGGGACTTCCTGTGCACCTTGGTGTTTCTTTTTTACTTTTGCTTTTTCTTTTTTAATCTAAAGCATTAGAACTGTGCATTCTGATATTTTAATGGTGATATTTTAAGAGAGAGCAAACATATTCTCAAGCCGCCTCTACCTTTAACTGCATTTTTCAGCATGGAATTCATTAGATTTTGTGTACTCTGGGAGAGATAAAAGGGTTTTATTTTGTAGGGGTTTTCTCATGATTGCAACTCAGAAGAATTTCAGAATGTATTTTCTGGTCTATTTAAGAAGGGCATTCTTTGCCTTCAGTGCTCAGGGAGTGTGTAACTTTCATGACATCTCATAAGTAAACCCCAGGAAAGTTGTAGAAGATTTGGGTTTTTTTCTTATATCAGTGTGAAAACAAATGTACCTGAGAATCTATTAAAGTTTTGAAAGTCACCTGGATAAACCAGAGAGTTTATTGGAATAAACTGTATTTATTTGCTCATGGTAACCATCTTAGCAGCTAACCAGTGTTTGCAATCTTTAAAGCTGAGCTGTCACAGTCCCAGTTTTCTCTCTAGCTATCAGGCAGGTATTCAAGCTGGAATCTTTCCCACGGTTGATGTAGACTGACAGCCAATCTCACAAAAACCGTGGGAATAAGAACTTCAATAGACCATAACTGAGGTTGCCAGAGATGCTGAGTAGCAAGAGCACAGTGTTGGTTTCAGTGAAATTTGCACCTGCTTAAACCAGATTTGCACTTCTCTCCGGCAAAGAGGCTCTGCATGTGGCTGAGCTTCCAGCCACGGAGCTCCGTGGGATGTTCCTGTTCTGCCTGCTCTGGGTAGGTCCTGTGAGCTGACCAAAACATGAACCAGACATCCCAGCTGTCTTGTAATGGCTGTCTGGTAATTCGTGTTAAGGTAAACAGCTTACTTGAAATCCAGGCATTTGCTGGAACATATGTTCCTACAGATTGGCCTACAAGCTGAAGTAGTGGCAATACAGCGTCAGGTCCGGGGACTCAGTGCAGGGCAAGTCCCTGTGCTTTCAGCCTAACCAACTGCTCCTCTTTTCTTACTGTCTGGCTCACTGCTGCTGAATCATCGATGTAACTGATAAAAGAAAAGTGAGGAAGCTCATTTATCATTTTTTAGGTATGTCTAGACATTCGTTTCACTGCCTGAAGTGAGCCAATGGACTGGAAGAGTTCCGCACTCCTCCTCTTAACACATCTACTTGTAGGGATTATTTCAGCCTGTAATATTGTTGCTGCAGACTCTCTCCACTATGGACTCTCTTGAGAGCCTTGAAGTTCTCTCACAAGCCTCTGCATGCACACAGCCCAGGCTGATGTAGCAGGTAACAGGGTCTCCTGTGGTCAGCATTACACAGGCGACATCACTGTCACTGCTACTGCTGTTTACACACGGCCACTACTAAAGAGGTCTTCACTGGAGGATACCATTACCTTCACAACTTGCTTCTTTTCATTTTGTCCAGCCTGCTCATTTTGTATAATAAGGGACAGAAACCCAGAAGTTTCCTTCTTAGAGGGCTCTCTTAATATCAAGCCTACAAACTGGAAACTCTTCATTCCAGAGACAGCTTTCACATAACCTGCCTGGGATCAGTGATGTGTCAGCCCTAAACCACTGAGCAGTTGGCTCCTTTCCAAGCTATCTCCCACCAGTCTCTCAGAAGGATTCACTGTTATCCAGCTGAGATGATCTATCCTGTGAGATGTGCTTATTGCGATAAATCTTGGAGAGGAATGAAGTGATGCGGTAGCAGAGCTGTGGCAGTGCATTGCTTTTTCTGGTGTTTGCCTTGTGGTACTTTTAGATGTGTTCTGACCTACATGAGGCATAAAATTCAGGCAAGAACTCCTGCCCTCTAGAGGCTTGAGGGTCTGTTGAGGTTTGCATCTCTGAATTCCTGTAGATGTGGGATATTTTGCTTGCAAAGGTGTCGGTTCACTACTTGGCTTCTTGGCTGACCAGAATGTTTCTATTTCCTTCAAATCTTGCTCTGTTGAAGCCCACAGAGTAGGTCATCTTCTTGATCTAGAAAGCTGCCTGAGAACGAAATGGCAGCTGTAAAACACCTAAGGAAGCTTTCCTTTTGTCTGTGGTCAGAATTGGCAATTCTGAGGTAAAAATAGGCAAGTGCTAGAACAGGCCAAGAGAGTGTCCAGGCTTAATGTAGAGGCTGGCATCTGGCCTTTTATACATCCTGCCACTGCCTCACTTTGCCCATCCTATTTGTAGAGTTTTCCCAGGATCGTCATGGCATCCATCCATCCCTCCTTCATTGCAAAGGAGTGGGCACCTGGCAGATGGAGGCTCCATGGCTGTCAGAGAGAAAAGCAGAGCCTCTCTCATGACTCATATGCCACGTTTCAGAAACAGGTAAGTCTGTCTTGCTGCTGTCTCCCTCCAGAACTGCAGGGCTGTCTTAGGTCACATGCAGTGACATTTTGTCAGTCTGCTGTCTCCTTGAGCATGAATTGCTGTATCCACCCTTTGCTCTCCCTTCTCTCTGAATTGAAAATAAAGGAATCTTTGTTGCTAAGTCCCACAGTCAGCCCAAAAGGACCAGAGCAGGCTCTTGTGCCCCAGCCACTTCTCTGTGTATCAGCATGCTGTTTTTTTATAGGTGTGTGTAGAGTCAGAAAGAAATTATAAATATGACCGTGTAGCCAAAGAGGCTAAAGAAGGAATTCAGCTCGAAGCATGGTTTGAATAATGCAAAGAAACTGGTCAGGCTTGCCCAAGCACATTCCTTCCCCCAAAACTCTCTCAGTAAAGCAAAGACCCTTTTCCTGTCACCTTATAAGGAAAGTATCAATGTACCCCAAGATAACCTAATCGATACAAATCCTGTAGCCCCTATAGGTCGTGAACTAATGTTGTTGTATTAGTATACATTAGAAGATTGGATAGTTAAGAAATAGAATATTCAATGTATCAGTGATATANCAGGTGTGTACCTGTCTAAAGAGATCACAGGGTGGCACCTCATGCTTAGTTATGAAATACTCTGAAAAAACACCAGTATTGGTGTTCCTGCTGTATTTTTTTTTTTTTTTACTGACTCTGAACCACAAGATGCACAGAAGTCAGGAGAGAAATCTCATTCATGAGAGCTTTCATGTTCTCTTAGCATCTCATCATCTCATATGTGCCTCTCTTTCCACCTTGGGACAGAAATGAGATAGATATTCAGATGATTTTCAGATAAAGGCTGAAAGTATGGTATGCTGTTTTCCTGACCGTGATAGAGAGGCTTTTCTGGGTTTTATTTTGGTGTTCTGGTTGTTGTTGGGGTTTTCTTGTCATTGTTTGTTTTTAAACCAGCAAAACCAAACTGATGAGGTACATACAGAGGTTTGGATTAAGGAGCCCAGAGCAAAAGCTGCAGAGGATGAAAATGCATGATAATAGGTTCTCTCCAGCCTCTCAGGTTAGGGTGAGAACTGAAAAGTGCCAGTTGGTGTTATTAAGCCTAGGTAACAGCACACTGGGGTTTCCTTATCTAATTTTCTTACGTGTGTAGCACGTAAGAGATGGAGCAAAGGGAATTCATGGGTTTACCTCGGTAGGAGCTTGGTGCTCTAATACAGCCCCATAAAATGAACAGCCTTATTGGGGTATGACTTACCTCCTCCCTCCCATGAATGAAACTTCAGCTTTCAAAAAGATGGTGGTCCCTAAGGCCCGTGTTTTGCCCAAGACAAGGCAAGCTCCCACTGTGTGATCAGAGACACCGGCCTCTGTGAGAAGGTGACAAACCACACAGCTGCAGCAAAGTGTAGGAGCCCCATTTCCCCGTCAGCCTCCTTTGGTGAGGTGTTGCTGGTGGCTTTTCTGGTGGCAAATGAGAGTGCAGGGTACTCTGTTGTGGTTCCTGGGCTGATTCTCTGCTCCCTAGCTGCCACGACCTTTTAGGACTTTTTTCTGTATTGTTCTGTCACAAGCAATGTCGTGTTATGAGACACACACTTCGTATCTGCTGATGTCAGCATGAAAAGAAGGAAATCTTCTTTGCACTTAAAGTGTTGTAAATCAGCCCAGTAAACCAGACTATACATTATGCTTTTGTTACTGAGAGTTAAATTACAAGGAAGTGAATGGTGCATAATAATTCCCAATGCCACTGAATTCTCCACTTCTCAGCAAAACAGTCTCTCACACAAACAGGTTTACACTGCTCATGCCATCGCTGGGGAAGAGGCGCACTCTAGTGGCTTTTTGTCAGAAAAATTGCTGCTGAGTGGTGGCAGGGCAGCTTAAAATAGATTTATCTAAATGCGGAGAGGTTGATTATGAGAGGAAGTTGTATTCAGACAAGTCATGTTATCCTAGTGCAAGATTATATTTCGTGAACTAATATATCACACAAAGACTAAAGGGTTGTTTTGTATTTATTAAGGCATTATTGGTTAAACTGCGAACTCAAGTTTATCATGTTCACAGCCTTGTTCCAACAAGGACAACATGGTAACAAATATTTGGGTTTTGAAGTTTCTGTGTTTATTTCAGTTCCAAGTTCTGTTTGGTGGTGGCTGAAGACTGCACAGTGAATGTGCACTGCTAGTGATGCCTAAAACTAAGCTTCAAAACAGACAAAAAGAGGTCCACACTTACATACCTCAAGTGGCCATTTCTATATATGCAACATATATGTACAAATGTGTACAGCTAGGTATAACTAATCTTTCGTGCCAGATTTACAAATACCTATAGCTATTGTTGTCCAAAAGAATCTTGAACAAGAACCCGGTCATCGGGGACTGTCCCAGGAGAATGTTACCTTCATGTGTAAGTCATTCTCTGAGCTAGGAAGGGTACCCAGGAAAAGGGGTTTATTTTCAGCATTCCCATGCCTCCCCACACCTTTCATCCACCTTTAGAGACAATCAGTCAGGCTCAAAAGCTGCATCTTAATATTGGGGAAGCTTTTTAAAGGCCTTTACTCATAAGACTGACACAGTTACTGGTTCCAAATGATCCTTGGCCCTACTTCTGAGTGGTGCTGCTGTCTGTGGAACTCCATGAAAAACAACTCCTGCAATGCTCAGTTTTACAGCTCAGTGTTAATAATGAGAGTTACCAGTGTGTTTGGGGCATGAGAAATACTCTGCAGCACTTAGGGTTCAGCTTCGTTTCTATGCTCAGCTGTTCCTGTCACAGGGGAGGAAACCTCCAAGGGATATGGAAAGCAGGACTGAAGGGCTGCTAATCTTCAAATTTAATCCACTCCTTCCATAAGTCTACACCCTTCACTTTGTGATGTCTGTCTGTTGGAGTATCCAGCCAGTACGAGCACAGAAGATGCAATCAGGGTACTTCATTGTCTAAGGATCTATTGTCTGCATTTGGAAAAAAGATAAACATTCATAATGTGAGGAAATTAGAGATTAAAGGATGGCGATGTATGAAGAATTGATTATCTGAGCTTCTAAGCAGAGCAAGAAATAGCTCTTCATTTGTAAACCTTTCCCCCTCTAATAAGCACTGGAAGACATAATTTTTTATTAAAAACTAATGTATGTGGTTCCTTTCTAAGGGGAAAGAAAGAGAGAAAGAGAGAGAGAGGGAAAGAAAGAAAGAGAGAAAGAGAAAGAGANAAAGAAAGAAAGAAAGAAAGAAAGAAAGAAAGAAAGAAAGAAAGAAAGAAAGAAAGAAAGAAAGAAAAGAAAAGAAAATTCTTTGTTTCTCAGAGGCACCATATGTACCACATGCTGCAGTTGCTATGGTAATTATTCGCATTATTGAATAGCACTGCAAGGGGTTATACAGAAATGAATCTGTCTGGCCAAAGTGCTTGTTAGAATGAGTATGTCCAGTTATTTATAAAAGCCTCCATGAAGCACTTGAGGAAATAAGAACGTGAGGGAGAAGGAGGGAGGGGAAGAAGACAACAGGGGAAGACTTATAAAGCTGAGACCAACACGCTGACAACATCTTTTCAACATCTTTTTTTCCCTCAGTGGAAAGTGAAATTCCATAGGCCTTCTAGAAAAAGAAAAAATAGCACACTAACTTGTGTTTAAATTATTAAGTTGTTAGCCAAGAAAATGTGGAGTAATTTCTTCACAAAAATAGTAGTGGAGAGCCAAGCTTCGAGGCTACAGTAGAACATAAAGGGTTACTTTGACTTGCCAGACTTGACTGTACTTTACTTGTCCCTGGTTGAACCAGTCCTTGTGTGCTGTAAGGGTGGCTTTTCAACAGGAGCATCCAGCTCCCGAGCTGACTGAAATATGGAGATAACAGTTTCCAGCACTTCAGTCTTGGTCAAAGCTGATGTGATTTGAGATTGCAGTCTAAGCATCATTTACAGCTGAACAGCTATACTTCGGAGTTTCTTTGAAACATAGCATTGCAGCTAATGGAGCTATCCGTGGAAGAAATGTTCACAGCAACGTAAATAAATTAACAGGAATTAATTTAGCTAATTAATTTGATTGCTGTAATTTGATAAAATTTTACCAAATGCATAAATCATGTCTGTTACTTTCTATAAGGAGATGATTAATGCGCCTTGATGCCAGAGGCATCAAAATCTTATACTTAAATCTAGAAAAATGTTCTCTTCCAGTGACTAGAAAGATGATGCCCTTGCACTGTGTGTAGCTAAAGGCATTCCTGTGTAGACTGACATTTGTGGCAACCAAATTTTGTAGACTTGGGAAGGAGGAAGGCCGCTGACAGACCTGAGGTACTAAAGTTCTAATTAACATTGGCAGCACACTTTCTGGGCAATTACCACCAAGTAGAGCTCTGCCACGGTTGGCCAGATCTCTGGAGACTCGTGAGTGCTTTGGGGATCATGGCAAAGGAGTCCCTGTGGCTACAGCAGCAGCCAAACACTAGAGTGTTATCAACACCTTTCTCATCTACACACGCAAAGCGCAGCGCTGCGGGGGCTGCTCTAGGAAAATGAGCTCCATCTCAGCTGCATACAGCCCTGTACCAAAGGAGCACTTTGTGGTTTCAGGGCCCAGCGTCGGGGTGAAGCTTAGCTTGAGGTTCAAAAGTGTTGAACGAGGCTAGCAAGCTCTGCTGGAGTAGAATCATCTTTTAGTGCCGTGCTTGCACAGCACCTATTATGGTGGGGCTGTGGTGTGCGGATGGGTGCTGGAGGGAAGGAGTCTCGTATCTCTTCAGTAAATTACACAATTGATGTGCCTCCTAGTTAAATTTGCAAGTGGTAGCAGGCACATAGGGTCTATGGGTGCATTCCTTAGCAGGAAGAGAATTCAAAAAGATATTTGCATTTTGGGAAAGTGATCTGAAAAACAATAGAATGCGACTCTGCAAGAACAAGGGACAAATGTCTGTATCTTATTAAGAACAATCTGTAGCAAAAATATAAGGTGGGGGACAAAGAAACAGATAGATGTAGAATCTCTGCATAGACAGGAGTCAAAAATATGACAGCATTATAAAAAAAGTAGAACCATATAAACAAACAAACAAACAAATAAATACCTATATTAATTAGTTAATTAAATATTTTTAAAATGTCAATAAACTAGAGGCAACACTTTCTTTTTTATTCCTGCTTATTCAGTACTGGAACTAAGTATCCAGTTTGGGGTTCTGTAATTCAAGGTATGGATTTCCTTGGTGAGGAGCAGTGGCAACCAACAGAAATTCAGAAAAGATGACTGGTAAAGACAGACTGAAGGATTTAAGTTGTTCCATTTACCAGAAGGTACTTAGGGGAGATATGAGAACTCTGCAAGCTGGAAAGGCTTGCTTCAAAGAAAAAGGAATGATCTATTTTCCTTGCCCATAAATAGAAATTAAGAGAAACAATGGGCTTAATGGAGCGTGAGATTTAAGCCATGATTAGGAGAATATTTTGCATTGTAGGAATTGTGGAAGACAGAGTAAAGCTGGAGGCTCCTGTCTTTGAGGTATGAAATAGGTGGAGATTTTCCTGCTCTAGAAAGAGGAGATAAACCGTGTCACCCTCAGAGGTCTTTATGCTCCACTTCCTGTGATTATAAATAAATCCTCATGAGTCTGTAACATATAATGTAATATGTATAATGACTCACAATTCTTTTTAATTGAAATTACAAACTTGCATTGGGGCTGGTCCTTTGGATCCAATTCCTTATGGACTGGTCTGCTTTGAAAGAGTCTCTCAAGGAAATTATTTACTGAGAGAAGTGGAGCAAGGGGAAAAGTAGAGAAGAATTCCCTAAGAATCAGTGTATGCCAGACAGAAGGAATCCTGTTAGGTGGGCTTTATTTGAGGAGAATTGTAGGAGTACTCTCCCCTCCAGAAAGAAAGTTGTTTTCTAGCTGAACGTGCACATGGATTTATTTGAATTAACCATCTTGTCAGCTTTGGGAAAGAGGCTCTGCACAGGCTGAGAGAGAAGTAGCTGGATATAGACAGAAGCTATTGCCCCATGTCTGGAGGCCAGATTTTCAGGTGAGAAGAAAGAATATCTGGAGTGTAGGAGAACAGCACTCCTAGGGTGCTACAGCACACACCACTCCGTGCTACAGCACACGTGGCCTCCCCAGGCAAAGCAATCGGTGTGAATGTCCAGGAGAAGTATCTCCCTTCCTCCTCCCAATACTTCTCTTTGCAGTTTTTTTTTTTATCTTGAGTGTAGATCATAATTTGCCCCCGAGTCTTAGCTTCATCCACATGAAGCAGTTTGCCTTGGTTTGGGTGCATAGCAGAGACACAATCTGGCATCCAGCTAGGGGGAATGGAGGTGGAGCCCCACTGTGAGGTCTTGCAGGGAGCAGATGTCATCTCATGCCACCGAGTGCACTCCTCTGGTAATGAAGGAAATTGCTTTAACAAGCTGTCCTCAGGACTGTCTCAACACCAAGGACTCCTCTGGCTCAAGTGTTTGTCCTTGGTCGAGATCAGATTTAGAAATTGTTTTTTCCCCTCAGTTCTGAGCTTCCTCTTTTTGCAACAGAGGAGATATGTTTTATCTGATCATGGGATTTGGTCTGCCACCTTTGGAGAGCCATCTTCCAAGCAGATGGAAGTACGACTCAGAAAGCAACCCCTGCAGCCAGAGACAGAAGCTTTTTTTAGCTGGCAAGCAGGGATCTTCTCTTGCCTGCAAGTCTGTGTCCATCTCCTCACCAGCTCCCACTAATTATGTCAGCTTGTCTTTCACCCAACTTCCAGCCACTCCTTTTCAATGCCCACATCTGTGACTACCAATTAACAAACAGCAAGTTGGAACAGCACTACCAGGCAGCCCCCTGTAGCCATAATGGCATTAAAATACTGTTTTGATCTGAATGAATTCTCTTTGTTGGACAGTTACAGCCTTATGGAAGCTATAATTACAATGGTACCCTTAGTTCTGCAGATATCATTTAGCAGTGATGTACTGAGAACAAACAGGATTACAAGGCAGACCATATGCCCAAATATTCACCAGTTAGGTCATTTAAAAATCTTTAAGAAATCACTGCAGCTGAAGCTGTAATGTACAGTGTGTGATTACATGCTCACTGTTAGCAGCAAAACTTGTCACTTGCTATGGGAAACAGGCAGCACACAGCAGAATATAGCTCTGAGCAGCATGTGACATAAATAGTAATCTTCAGGGAGTTCACCATTAAAAAAAACACCAGAGACTCAGCTGCAATCTGAAGTATTTGGTGAAGCAATGTTTTGCAAAGAGATTGTAGTTTAACACATAAAATATTTAGATCAGGCACCAAAGATGTGTTCAGTCTCCCAGAAACTCAGAGGGCAACTGACAATGCTTTATTGGCAGCTTTGACATTCAGTAGTGGGAGGGTGGAGAGTGGAATCAAGACAGAGGAAAAGCATATATTGGGTAAAGAGATTTTGCAGTAAGCTCTCCAAAGCTTGGGCTTGGAGGGGAGTGGAGGCAAAGAAAGCTGGTGAGTTAATAGCAAAGGGTGCCTTACGGGCCATCACTATGGCAATGAAGAGTGCCTGGGAGGCAAATTCAAATTGCTGGGGGCAGAAATATCATAGAAAAGGATGTCTGAGGGGAGCTGAGAGGCTTAATGAACTGATAATTTTAATGGGAGTTGAGAATGGGTTGACAATTTTCACCTTTTTTTGCAGCCAAGTAACTATTGCCCTGAGAAGGCCAACTTGAAAGCTTAGGATGGGCTTTGTTGCTGAATACCTGTTTCCCAAACTCACTCCATAGTTAGCTTGCTCCCAGGGAGCCCTTTCTCAGGATAGATTCTGACTACTTCCTTGCAATCTAGGAAAGCCCTCAAGTGCCTGATTTGAGCCAGAGCTGCCCACCAAGTAGCAGCATAAAATAGCCTGTTAGGTGCCTCAGAAGATGGGCACAAAAGCCCTGTATGGGCCCCTAACACGGAATCCCTTCTTTGCTCCACAGGAAGATGGGCGAGGGGCAGGGTTGAGTCAGGATCCCTTTTCTGCAGCTTTTCCGTGTGCCGCTGTGGGCACGGGCCAGTGCCAACCAGCAGATCCCCTGCACACTAGGAGTACTTTAAAATTTAAATCTCTATTCCAACTTTCCAAGTCTTTCTGAATGAATGACTTTCTCTGGAAAGAATTAATGAGATACTTTTATGGAGCTTGTGCCATTTGCCGGCTAGTGACCTGGAGACATGCAATATATTTTGGATTAAGTTAAGTTCACCTCTCCAATCAGAAAGGGAGGGAGACAAAAAAGAAAATTCTTTGTGCTTTAAAAAGGAAATTAAAATGTTTAAAGCTTCTTTAATATGTAAACTTAACAGAACTGCAAAGCAGTAACTGTTTTCGAAAGGCTCTGTGGAAAACCTATGTCTTTCACTACTGCTAAAAGACAGGGACCTTAATAGAAAGCACAGGGAGTCAGGCAGATTTTGACTTTATAGCTTTGTGTACCAGATCTTTCAGGGACAATGCTTTGCATGTAGGATATCTTACCCTTCAGTTATTGCCACGAGTTTTCATGGCAAGGTCTGGAGAAGCACTTTTAAGGGGAAGTGTGTATGTTTTCATATTGCTGGGAAATGAAATACAACTCAGTGCCAGTATATCTGGGAGAAGGAAGGAATAGGATGGAGAACTAAGCTGAGGAAGAGAGAGATTATCCTCAAATTCTGTTTTTCAGCCATAAACATAATAATAAAACAGTTCTTCTTAAGGTTATTTTAAGGCATTCTCAAATGAACCAAAAAATAAGATATTAATGTTTTTCAGCTCTGTATTCATGTTTTGCAAAGACTTTTTGAAACACCTGGAAAATTAAAACCAAGACAAGTCAGGTCTCTGATCTCACACAAATTTTCTGATTGTATACTCAGTTATCTCACCCAGGTCATGAATGAAATAATAGATGCATCTGGACAGACCAGCACTGGGTCTTGCCCAAAGTATCCCTCCAGTTGGAGAGAGATCCACTGACAGTATGTATTCTTTGTCAGTGATTTTAAATCAGTCTGGAACTCATTTGACAGTGATTTCTTCCAAGCTCTGTTTCTGTAGTTAATGGGAAGTGCATCAGAGACCCTCAGAGTGCCTGCTGCCCCAGATCCTGTCACTATGCTGAGTGCCTATCGACAGGAAAGGGATGCCATTGGTATAGATGGAGGCAAAGGATGTTTCTGTGATGAAAACGAGAACTCATGAGTCTGCATGAAACCTTCTAGAGATGCTGCACTGAAAGCCATGTGTAAAGCCTGTGTTTAGGCTGGGTTGGATAATGAGGGGAAGATCCAAATCACAGACATCACTTGGACCGTGGGCAGGATGGGGATAATATTCAGTGAAATGTAACAGGAGGGAGTGAGGGAGCCTTGAAGTACAGAGAGATGAAAAGTCTCATTTTTCAAAACAGCTGAAACACATACTTAAAATACAATACTTGAAATACAAGCTGACAGCACATTCTGACATGTTCTAAGTACACAAATTTCAGGTATGTATCATGAACTTAGTCAGAATAGATATGCTGTTTTGTTCCCAACAAACTTTCCTCTTCTTTTTTCCATTTATTGTGCAGATGAAACTAGGTTGTCAAAGTGTTCTATACAAACCCACATAAAAACCTCTTCTTTGGCAAATTGCACTTTTGTTGAAATGGCTTTTACTTGATTTGACATCATCCCTCAAAAGCAAGTGAGAACTTCCATGACCATAATGATGCAGAGGAAGAGGAGGAGTTGAAACCAACAGAGGTTTAAGGTGTAAGATAAGAATGAGAATAATAGTAGTATTACAATGTTCAGTGTGGCAAGGAATTGTAAGGAGAGCATGAGGGCGCATGGGACAAGTAACTTGAGGGGCCTGATAAGTAAAACAGATGACACCTTTCTCTGTGCAGAGAGCTGGAGAAAGGCAGAGCAAGGGAGCTGTGGAAGCCATGGAAAAGCTACAGTGAGGATCCTTTCCTCCCATCTCTCTTCATTTTTTTACACAAGTTTTATGCTCCATGGATCAGTAAAGCTTCTTTTCTTGTCCTCTTCATGAACGATTAATTCTGCTTCTTGCAGCAAAACTGGAACTGTGTGTAATTATTATCTGGTGCCTCTGGGAAGTTACCTGTACCTTCCAGCAGGGCCCTGGGGTTGTCTCAGAGACTCTTCTCTCTTCCTCTGGGTGATGTGGCTCCCCTTTAAGAAAATTTCCTGAGAAGCTCATAAACCTCCCTGTAGGGTAGGTTTCTTCTTTCAGGCCTCAAGGTTTCACAACAGCACATTCAGCCTTGCTTTCAGAACAGTTTATGCTGGCTCTGCTCTTTTCTCTTCTCTTTGGACATTCTTTTATTCAAACAACTCCTGCAATAGGTATAATTTCAATTACCCTGGAGGTTTACACAGTGCTTACAATGAACTGAGCTGCGCTTCCAACTTCTGCCCATTATATTCTGACAAAGAAGCTCAGAGGCAAGGCTATGTGACTGGTGAACAGTGTGTGAGGCAAGGTTCAAAGGGAAGAAGCTTTTACAATAGTTACTCATAACTCTTCCTTTTTCCACAGTCTAGCTCTGTCTTTTAATATTGAAATTCAAACTACAAGCAGGGGCTGAGAGACTATCTTAGAAAAGGTTTTTACTAAAGGTAATAGGGGAAATGTAAATTGGCTGTTTATGCTTCTGGACAACAAGAACATAGGCAATTGCTATTCCAAACATTCACCTAAACACACTGAAGAGTTCTTCCTATAGAAGATTCATTTAACTGAAGATTATCCAACATGCAAGGGACTGCTTCATAGGAACATCTATATCTATCTATATCTATATCATCTATCTATCTATCTATCTAATCTATATCTATATCTATATCTATATCTATATCTATATCTATATCTATATCTATATCTATATCTATCTATCTGTATGGCTTTTGGGTTGTTTCAATGTTTGCCAGTTCCTCAGCCCTCATCCCTTCCCCATCAAAATCCCAAACATGAAAGCCCTAAAGGCCCGGAAAATTGCCCATTGTAACCAAAGGTTCCATATACTATTTAAAACCAGACGAATGTTTCTTTGCTACAGGGAAACGGGCACTGTCTCCTGTGACTAGCAGTCCCTGAAGATCAAATGCACTGCACACAGGAAGAACATCTCCTGCTTTTAGAAATGAGAGTTCCCCAGATGGGTGCCTTTGAAAGTAATTTAGTGTCGCCTTAGTCCTTACATTCATCAGTGCGTGCAATCTGGTAACATCTTGCAAGCACATCTGGCCAGTAGAGAGGATTGTATGATAAATGCCTAACAAAAGGATCTGCCTTTCCTGTCTCTCCTTCTTCTGCACTGACTAAGCTAATTACTTCATTTTTATAAAGGGAGAAGCTCATCTCTCTTCATCCTTCTCATACCTCCCATCTCTCTGGCTTGATCTTTGAATGCTGTGTGCTTTGACTGTGAAATGCAAGGTAAGAAAGCTCACACTCACTTTCCAGTTGGAATCTGAAGGCTGAGTATTTTTCTAACTCAGCTTTCAGCTGTTAGTCAAGGGTCAGTTCACTGTAGACAAAAGCTTTCAAACTTCAGAAGAGATAATTCGCAATATTGGTTGAGGCACTGATAGAAGGGAGGTCTGACCATGCTTTCCTCTGCTTAAGGATGACAGTGCAGATAAGAATGTGTTAATGGATGTAACCTTTCCCCTTCTGGCACCCCACTTGGTCAGGATTACCTTATTGCCACTTTGGGTCATCATTCTCCTGAATATCAGGGACTTAGATAGAGGGGGTGTGCTTCCCTGATTACACCCGAGCTATCAACAGGAAAGGAGTCTAGGTACAGCCTAACATGGCTATTTTTGCCTTGAAACAATAATACTTTGATGTGTTTTAGATTTCTGAAGTATTTTTCCCCATGTGGCACTGCCTAAATTACTGATAACTGCGCCCAGGGTGGGACAGACCACCATGTTCCTACTAAAGACTGCCTATTCCAAAAGATATTTTGGGGAATAACAGCAGTTAAAATTAGCAGTCAGCTCAGGGATAACAGGTGTGCCAATGTTGTTCTGGAAATTCATTGCTGCTTCTCTACTAATGCTTGCTTGCATGTCATCTCTTGCACAGCTTGAATGGACAGGGAAGAATTAATACTTTTTATTTAATTAAAAAGCTACTGAGGTAGCAAAGAAATACAGCAAGTAGGTTTTCCTTACCTTCAGAATGAGTTTTTATTATTTGTGATACTGTGACAGCTCAAAGCTCTGCTGAGTTTAGGGTCTGTCTGGAGTCCAAAGCAAAGAAAAATATTTCAAAGCTTATACATTTCCTTTGGATAGGACAGGACAAAATCCTAACCTTTGGTGGGTTTACTTTCCCATCCAGATCCACATTTGGCTGTCTCTCCTGACTAGGTGGAGACTGCCCAGCAGCACTTCAGGTGGAGGATGTGTCTCCCATATTGACAGACAAACTGTACTGCACATGCACAGCCACTATTTGTCCTTGCTCTTCCCACCAATTACTTGCCAACCATTTACCCACCATCAACCCAACCCTGCAATTGATTCTTCTTCTTTTTTCCTTTCTTCTTGAACTCGAGGGTTTCAGTGTGCAAAAACTACAAAGCCAGGGAGCTGAAATGGCAGTCCTTCATTTCTAAAAATCATAACTCCTCGCATCATCTTTTGATGTATACTCTTTTAATGGGTAAACACCTATGTAGCAATGCTAGAAAAATAAATTTCTTTAGCTCAATTTTGCAGCCAGACATATATGCCTTATTGTTCCTTCTCAATATGTTTCCCATAATGTTGATCTGCCAGACCCTAATAGACAGCATTTTCCCCCTTTGCTATACATGTTTCATCAACACAACTAGATATGTCTCCAAGCATGGTACCCTTTGCTGCTGCCTTTCTGTCCTTTCTTCTTCAGACAACATAAAACCCATCTGTCAGAAACTAAAATTACTTGTTCTGTGAAGTGAAATCTTCAAAGCCCTTCAAATATCTAGTGTTTGAAAACTCCTTTCTTTATCCCCATTTAGAATTACAGCCAAAAAAAAAAAAAAAAAAAGAAAAGAAATTTTTTTCCTTACAGAAAAAATAGTTATTAACCTTCAGGATAAAAGCAGATGCAATTCCAACAATGGACTTTTTTTTTTTTTTTCCAAAGGAATTGTGCAGAAGATAAGTGCTGAGGATAGCAACAAGCAAGGTGTAGAGGACCAACAGCTCCCAAAAAGATTTGTCACAGTTAAGAATGAGAGTAAAATATGATTTCTAACACTGGCCTACTTTGGAGCTATCAGAAATTCTAGTTTCCAGCAGTGATTTGCAAATGTCCCTCTCCTGACACTGTGCAAAGTAAAACCTTTGCAGCTCAGCAGTTGCATCTGAATGTGGCGACTTTTACCAATATCTAAAAGGCATGATTTGAGAAGTGTTTGAAGCAGAGCTTTTTTGGATTATATTTAAGTTTCAAGTCACTCAGTATTCACTTTTAGAAGGGCAATATATTAATATATTCATATTACTGGCTTTCATTTTGTTATTTTTACACTCATTGAGACATGACAAGGCCGATTAGGATCAGTGGCCCAAAGCCAAATGTCAGTAAGTCTCAGAGGGGAGTTGTAAAACATACGTGTCTGAATACTTTGAAAATCTTTGTAGAGAAGGTTCATACTGCTTTGGAAAGGTGAACTCTTGTGCGTCAACCCTTGTACATCTACCCCACATAAACTATGCAACAGCAATTTTCAGGACATGATGAAAAGGATAAACAGGCAGAGCAGCAGGATGATTTGCCCAAAATCAGACATCTCCATGAAAGTGACGAGAGAATGTAAGGAAACACAGCCTGAATCACATACACTGATAAGGGAACTGCAGAAAACAGAAATTCAGTGCCATGAAGCTTTGTGAGGTTTAGAGAGTACAGTTTGCAACAAACATTGAAGTCAACAAAAGTTTTAAAGAACCATATCAGTATCTAACTTTCTTTTTCTTATTATTCTTCAGATTTTGCTAAGCCTCTGAACCATCCATATTCTCCACATGTTTTTCTGCTCCCAAGGATAAAACTGGTGTCAACTTTGCAACCAGAAGTGGTTTCTACTCTTGGAACTTTTCCACACTGATTTTCTTTTGGCTATTTTCTTACTTCAGCACTTCCAGGTTTGGCATCTATAAGGCAGTCATTCGGACCCTCATTCTGCTGAAGGCACTGACAAAGTTCTTTTTGGCCTGAGGATTGGTATGATCCCTTTTGGGAATAAGCAAGACCAAGTCCACATTCCAAGAAAAGACCAAATTATTTGGTCAGTGCCTTGTCAGAGAGAAGAATGCAGGTATTCCACACTGCTGACAGATCCTACCCTTCTGATTTACCTACACACAGGAACTAAGCAGCAGGTAGACTCCCTTCCCAGCAAAGGAGAAAGAGTTAAGTCTTAGATAAAGCTGAAAGGAGATAAAAAATATTTCAGACCTCCCTAATAGGGGCTTCCTGCCCCTATCATATTGCTAGTGCCAAAATAATGCCACTCTGCACTGTGGCAGGTCTTGCTCTTTTTGGGGATTCATTTATTAACATTAGCCTTGAAGGTGTTCATTTTGCTGAGTCAATACTGGGTCACACAGATGCAACTTCATATTTATCAGTTTTCGTTTTCATGTCCATGGATTTATACACGTATTTGTGATTAAATTTAACTAAGTTTATCTTAAATCCCTGCTTGTAGGGGCAGGCAGAAGGGCATCCTGGCTTTGAGCTGTGCTGATCTCATTTGATCTATGTGGCTGCTGAATGGCCTCAACTAAACTTCTTGACAGCATGTGTGGAATAAAAAACACTGTCAGCAGGGGCTTGTTCCCTAAACACATTTTCTATCAGACCAAGGAATGACAAATTATTTTCTCTTTCTCAATGATGAGAGTATCACAAAAAACCCCTACTGCTGCACTTCTTCCTTATTTTCCAAGATGAGGTAGAGAATAAGAATAGAGGGTGTTGAAGGGACGTTCTTTTCTTTCACCTGTCCTTAGGTATCAGTCACCACCTGGGTGAAGAACATGAGCTGTCAGCTGGTTTGTGTGGCACATATACACAGTAAGGCCTGCCAGTGGTTGCTACAGAAAATGGATGTGCTTTCTTATGGAGAAGCAGTCCCAAGGGCAGCTGCTGGCTGTTGTCTGGGTTTCCAAGGCGAGCACCCCAGCTCTGAGTGCTCTAGAGTCTGAATGTTGCATCTGGCCACACTGCAATCTGCACTTCGGCTGCACTGCACGCACAGAGTTTCTTTCCAGAGTGCTTATAAATATGGCATTTTCTGATTTTTCAAAAGACCTCTAAAACATTAGAGGATGCTCCCCACATTCAGGGAGGTTCCTCATCCTAGACATTAACCTAGCTGGACTGTGACCCCATCTCTTCCTTATAGGGGGACAGGGAGGGAAGAAAGATGCTAAAGCTTTGGATGTGGTGACTTCAGTGTCCTAAAATGGAAAAGGCTGGTGCAATGCTGTTTATTTTAACTAAAGGTATTTCCATGGCCCTTATCTCTGCGGCATCTGAACCAAGTCCAAAACTCCATTTTCCTGTCAGGTCTGCAAGGCTGGAAGCAGACAGCTGAGGGATCAGTGTCTGGTGAGCGGATGCAGCTGGAGTTAACCTGTGAGGCTCACTGAAACATGCAAAAGGAAGAAGAGAAAAGGAGTGGATAGTGAGAGAATGACATTTCGGAAGGGATTTGGTGCTGTCCTTGGATCCTGGCACACACCTTTTTATTGGAGACTGCGTCACATCTCTCAGACACAGAAGGACCTTTTGCTCTGAACCAACAGAGAATGTTTGTGTGGCAGTGTTGCTTCCCACCCATCAGCTGTTCCCTCAGTCCTTCATCTACCCTGGAGAACATGTGAGACTGTGAGAGCTCCTTTATGCCTCGGAGGGAGCAGGGATCTGAATTGGCATGTCCTTGGTATTCGAGATAGCTTGGCCCCTCCAAGCAGAGTATTGCAAAGAATATGCTCCTCAGCATGTCCTAAGGGTCATTCAAAAGGTGTCATTTTACCCTGCAAAAACTGTGGGGTTTATGAGAAACTGCTTAGTGTGAGCCTAGTTTAGTGCAGTTCTTTTCACTTCTCTTTGTAACAAGCATCCTTCTCCTTAACCAGCAACTTACTTAAGGGCTGATTTGCTCTGACCCTCAGAGTCCCATGCAAAGATTTCAGCTTTCAAAAGTACAATATCTTCCTTGCAAGATTATCAGGAAGAGCCTGGGCAATTTGGTTTCCATCTTCTCCTTTAGGAATGCTGCTCTCTTTCCTTTCCTGTGGGGTTTCTCCCTGCATGGTTTCCTGGCCTGAGCAGAGGCTGTGCCCATGCTGCTTAAGTCAGATTCTTTAGTGGAAGATGTTATTCTTGGAGGGAGTCTTGAAATCGTTACACAGAAAGAGCTAATCTAGGCCTTGACTCTTACATGACTGCATTCTGCCAACTGCTGGTTTTAAAATTACCCTCTTTCTTGAGGCTTTCTTCCTATACCTTGCTACACTAATTAGCTGTCTTGCCTTGATTTGGACAGTCGAGTCCTTCTTAGTGTGCCTTTCCTAACTTAGTTTCTATCACTGAGGCTTTCTGGAAGGAGAAAAAAAAAATTGTCATACATAGTGGCAGCAGATGAGTAGAAATTTTTCTGAATGTTTCTGCATTGAAAAAAAACTACTACTCAGTGGCCCTTAAACGCCACTGAATAGAGGCACTGCTGTGTGGTTAATAGAGATCTGGTGGCTGGGGAGGTGGAAAGCCAAGAGATATGAGTTCAGTTCCTGTGTCAGCAAATCATGACACCTCTGTGGGCCTTAGCTTGCTTTTATAGAACAGAGATACAGTTTTCTTAGATTGTCAGTGCTTTGGATCAGACAATATATGCATTTATGTATAGGCACGTAAGATCCCCTGTTTCTGGATTTTAGTCCAAAATTACAAGAGTGATAATATGAGAGGCTGTCACAGCGGGGAAAGAGCCTTTTCACTGTGGTATTTGTAGTTTCTCTGAATGTTCCTGGCACTGATCTATAGACAGAGACTTGTGTGTAGACTGGTCTTGGGATAGTTTGGTTAAATCTCGTTTCTACAGCCTATCAGTGGGCACACAAAAACGCTTTGGACTATGGCAGTCACTTCACCTAAGATTAAAAGACAATGCTGTGTGACTGCAGTGATCAGTGATACCATGGAAGTAGTGAATTGTCAGCTGATTACTGAGCTTGCCACAGATCTGTACACTGAAATGGGCTTTGTAAAAGACTGCCTGATGAATAACATGGCACAAAGTATATGCATTTCTTACTAACTTAGAAAGTAAACTAAAGTCCACCAAAATCAGCTGCATACTACAAATCATGCAAAGACACAAAGTGGAGTTTTTTAAACTTAATAAACGTAGAGAATGTTGGCAGTGCTTCCTGTTGGTTTTATCTCAAGTGAAGGATTAACTGTCCACCAGTAGCTTTTGCATTGTGAGTGAGGAGCTAGTCTGAAATTAACACTGTGGGCTAAGTCCAGGAAAGGCTCAACAATTTGTTACTCGTTGAGGCACAGAATTTTTCATCACCTCCATTTTTTTGAAAGTCTGTCTCTGTGGAAAAGACAAAGCTGTGTCCATAATCCAAAGGGGTGGTTTTGAGTTAGTTTTTCTGTTTGTTTGGGGTTTTGTTTGTTTGTTCAGGAAAAAAAGAAGGGTCTGTCATAAACTGTTCTGCCTTTGTCTTAATTCTGAGATCACTCTCATCCTTGGGGTTGCAAAAACTGCAGCTCATCCAAACTGGTAAGTCTCGACTCTGAGAGACAAAAAGAAGAAAGGAAAAGTGAAGTGTACCAAGTAACCTTTCCCCGGGTACCTCCCTCCTGTATCTGTGATCAGGGGCTTAAGGAGAGGGTGTAGCAGGGCCTGCAGCTGAGCTCCCCCATCAGGACCCTGATTCTGCACCATTACCATCTGGTAGGCTTGTTTAATTAACAGGGGGAGGTTTGGCATTTTATTACCTACCCCATCTGCTTAATCCTTTGTATTTTCCTTGCATCTTCAGTTAGGTCTAATGACATTTTCAAATCCAAGCCAACAATTTTTCTAGACAAGGGTTTCTCCAAAACAGTGACAATTATAAAGAGCATTTTGAAATTGGAAGGGTAGCAGTTCCTGCCCTCTTTACTGAAACTTACTTTTTTCCTCATGGCATTCATTTCCTTGTGAAGAAAGTCATGTGTATTTAATTGTTTATTTCTGTCTCTCAATTGCTTTTTGACCTTGTTCTACCACCTGATAAGTCCTGTATATTTCTAATTATTTTTCCAACAACATTTTGGGTTTGATTTTTTAAAAATCTTGGATCTGTAAATACTTGCTCATGTACATGTCCCATCTCAGCTTGGGGTGTAGAAAATGCAAGTAGCTTCTATCAAGAGGATCCACCCTTGCACAGGCAAGTGCAGCAGTTAGGGCAAAGGTTGTGATGCTCTTGGGAGAACATGCTCCCTGTGTCTTTCATTGTGGGGTGGCTGATTGCTTTGTCGCTTGCTTCTCTGTAGATTTCTCCCTGTTTCTGCTTATTTTTCTTTTTCCTGGACACTCCTGTTCAACATTGATATTCCAGAGACTGGTCTTTGAACAGCTGCCTGCTCCTCCCCTGGGTACTGACTTGGCTTTTTTGCACTATCTGAAAAACAAATATGAAACAATTAACAGGAAGATCAAAATCACTCAATGCTTTTGGAGTCCCTGAGATAGTTCTGTCTGGACCTTAAGTACATGCCAAGGCTGACTAATTTTTTTTTTTCATTTTTCCTTCTTTTCTCTTCTTATCAACTTCAATTTCTCTTTGTTCCACAAAAGATTCTCCCCTGTTACCCTGCAACTAAGTAATATCAAACTTTATGCCAGCTGACCAACAATTGCCAATTACATTTTTGCTATCTCTGATTAATCACTCTGCCAAGGCCCGCTCAAGATTCATGACTGGCTTTTACCATATTCTTTTCTGCTACTGGCTCACTGGATGATGGTGATGAAACCATTTCACTCATTCCTGTCTCTGTTTCTGAGTCAGTAAAACACTTATCAGCCTTATCAGTTCCAGAATCTCATAAAAAGAATTCTAAGGCACAGCTTTATTGTACAGATGATGATAGATGTTCTATATAATCATCATGACCGAAAATCATGTTTCAAGAAAATTGTTTGGAAGGTTTGTTTGTTACCAATTGTTTTGAAATTTGTTTGGCTTGCTTTCCCTATTTTTTCCTTTTTTTTAAATTTTCCTGTGGGATTCAGTTTTGTTGTGGAAGAATATTAGTCTTTTTTTTTCCAGCAGAAGTGTTATAGCCTTTTACAACAAACATCTCTTACAACTATGTCTTTACCTTGTCACCTTTATCAAATTCTCCATGAGGGAAAATTAAAAATTCTCTCCAGTGGTTTGTTTTGACAATTTTTAGTAAATCTGAACTCAGATAATTTGAAATACAACCATTCCTCACTCCTTCAAGTTCAATCCTATCTTGTTTTCTTGACCAGCATATGGAAAATTTATCCTGTAAAAAGACAGTTGCCCAGGGCTGCTGCAAAGCTGGTAGATTCAAGAGGCATTTGCTCAGGCTTAGGGCTGGAAAAACATGGAGACTGGAGACACCCAGGAAAGGTGGGGGAGGATATGCAGAGGTTCCACCTGTCCCAGCTGTGTAGATGTGACCTAAATAGATCAGGATGAACAACTAGGGGTCCCACTTTTTAACACTTTTCACATAAGAGCAGCTCTTACAACACTTTCCACTCCAAACCTTGCTTCAGCCCTTCTTATTCCAGGTAATAGCCTTAGGAAAGCCATTTGCAAAACTTTTTCCTTTTTTGCTGGAGTTAGTAGATACTTTCTGATGGCACTTTGATACTTCTGGTTTGACTGGGACTTCTCACAGACAGCATTCAAGATGAGCCAGAATGTAACAGCTGTGTGAAATGCTGGTAGCATTGTCCACTAAACTTTCAGAATCCTTTGCTGATGAAGATCTAAGTCATCAAAAACTTAAGCCAAGATTTTTAGTTGTCGTTCCTCCCCCTCATGCTGCTTTGTGGGCAGTGATTTGTGCTTGGCTGGCTGTTTCAGACGTAAAGCCCTGCTGAGTTTCTTCCTGGAACATCCCGACACAGTAAACAAGGGAAAGTATAGCAAAGGCAAAGTTTTTCCTGTGCAGCCAGCTGGAGGGCCTGTGCTTTCTCACTTCTTCGTGCATTCTTACCCTTGACCCCAGTGTGCTATCCAGTTCCCTCTGTCAGGTTCTCCTGAAAGCTGTGATTTCCTCTCCTGACAGGCAGCAGGAAGATCAGAAAGCTGTTGGGCAACCTTTGCTCTGGAGAGAATTGGAGGGTTATTAACAAAGCATGCCTGACAGGCTGGGTTTAGGAAATAGGGATAAGATCAGGAAGAGGGAGGAAAGCAAACAGTTCAGTAGCTTAGAGTGTGTTTGTCATTGCAAAATCAGCCCAGGCTAGCAACTTTATAAGCTGTTCTTTCCCTTGCAGTGTCACTGTCACAGACTTGGTGCTGCATATGCTGTCACACCATTTCCACCAGCAGCTGAGATGGGTTCAATACCTTAGATGGCACTGCTCTGAAACAGTCCAAAAGCTGGAGGTGCTTTTGCTTGATTTCAGCATCACAGAGGACAGTAAAATGACCCAACTTATTCTGCCCTTGGGTGTGAGGGTGTGGCAAAAGGGAAGTCTTCCTTTCAACAGCCTCGTAACCACTGCAAGAAGAAGTCACCTATTTTACAAGGAAATCAAATCTGGGAATGGAACTCATGACACTAACATCCACTAACCTGGCTTGGTAAAAGCCAGCTAGGACATTTAGTTGGGAGCTATGAAATCCCATCCTCTGGACAGTTTGCAGCTCAGCTTTTGATATAGGCTTTTTCTAATCATCGCTGACAGGCAGATCAAAGATAAGATTGTGCATCTGAATTCTTGTTTTTCCCCTTCCCTCCCCTTCTTCATATCATGTGTCAGCTCTATTTTCCAAATACATTTCCATGTCAAAGCACTAAACTTCATCCATCATGAGCACATTTGTGCAAGTCCTAACAAAATAACCCTGCTGCCATGTCTCTCTGGGAAGGTGGAGACTCCAGTCCTAATGTAACGTGACAATGGAAACACCATGAGACTGAGGGTAGTGAGATTATATCTTTTCCATTTGTGCAGTAACTGTTGTTTAGCATGGCTTGTCAGTCTGTCATATAAAGGCACACAGCCATCTAAGAATTATTAATGAAGATTCAGACATTTTTTTCTGCTGGAAACGGATCACTTCACTCTTCATTTCACTGACTTTTTACATTAGAAAACTAAAAATAGCCCTGAGTTTATAAGGAAAGACCTTCAATATCTGGCAGGTTTTGCCTTTCCTGTAGTCCATTCCCCAGAGAAGGGTTAAATACACAAACCCTTTTCCTAATGGTCTGAGCTGAGCATTTCAGAGCCATAAACAAGAATACAAGGTGTGCATCTTTGCTTTTTGTTTGGATGATAAGTGGGTTTGGTGCTTAACAAAGACCAAAAAACGCCTCCAGCCTCTGACAATTTACACTTTTGAGGAAAAGGGAGGCTGAGAAAAAGAAGTGCTTATCAGACCAGCTTGGATAAATTTGGTGTTGCCAAACGTTTTACCGCTTTCACCACTCTTCCCTGCCAATGCATCTCCCCCTGCTGCCACAAAGCTGGGCTGTGCTGGAGCATCATCTTTCCTTTGTTTCAGGACACAGGGGGATGCCAGGGCCATGAGAAGCAGGCTGGGGCTGAAGAGTGTTCCACAGGTTCCACGGGCAGCTGCCTATTGATGATCCACATTATTGCTTCATGACTTAGAAAATTTATTTCTACACATGACCTTGACAGGGTTTGCCTTCTAGCTTTTGAAAATAAATGGCTGAAACCTGGCAATATTATTGTTTGCTTAAGCAAGCTTTTTTTCCTTGCTCTCCTCCACAACACAGAGGAACTGTTTAGATCCTGGTAATTTCTGGGTTTGAGATGGGAGAAAGTATGTGTGGTCATTGGTACCATCTTCCCATTTTCCATCAGGATGAGGGTGAGGTATTAATCCAATGAGGATGGGCAGGCCTTTCTGACAGACATATGCCAAAGGCACCAGAATAGGTGTGCAACAGGATGCCACCTCCCTAAGTGGCCAGCAAAGCTCCCTGTATACACAGGTACGTGTGCACACACACACTTCAGAGACCGCATGAGAAATGGGAGATTCACTTTTCACCATCACTGGAGGACGGGATGTCCAAATGCACAATCCTTAGATGTGCCTTTGCATGGCACGGGGCAAAGCTTTCAGTACAACAATGCCAACACTGAAATCCCAAGAAAAGGAAAGAAGATGACACTCCTCTCTGCCAAATGAGAATGTGACTCCACACAATTTAACATAACTAACTGATCCTGTCAGATATACCAGGGCAATATTCTGCCATTAGTCCTTTCCAAAACCAAATGAAGTCAACAGAGTGCTCTGCAGTGTAAAGCAAAACAAAACCACAAAAAGTTCAAGTGTAGTCACCAGGAAAAAATTTGCTAAGTACCAGCAGAAATGAGGAGTTAATGGGTCCCATATGCAGCAGCTAACCTGGGCTTTATAAGATTTTCCATGAGATTTCTAAGAAAATTTCTATAGCTGCAAATAAGAACAAAAATTCATTTTCTTGTTAAGTTGGACAGCTAACATTTAGGCTGCTTTTTTTTTTTTTTTTCTATAGTTGAGTCCATAAATACAGGCTAACAAACATGGATAGAATTCTTACTCTAAAAAACCTGACGACAGCCTCTAGTATGCCTGAACAGGAAGACACTTAAAGCTTTAATCAGCTTCTCAACAAGACAAGACCTGAAACAGTTCAGAAAATATTTACCTTTTGCCTTACTCTACACCTTGTGGAGATGTAGTGTGTTAGTCACCACAGGTATTTTTGTAGTCATAAGTTGCAGTTAGATCACATGCATTGCTTCTTGTACAGTGTACCCACAACTCACAATCTGATTAACTTGGTGATGCCTTCAACAGATGTTTCAGTGTTGCTGTAGCACTCACTGTGTTTAATCCTTACTGGGATGGAAATGTATTGTCTAAGAGTGTGCTAAACCTGAGGAGGCTGGGTTTGGTTTGTTTTTCCCCATATATTTTATGTGTGTTTGGAGCAGCAGGGAGAAGAAATATTGTTTTCATGCGCTGACATGAATTCAGTGAGAAAGGTCAAAACCACTGGAATTCTGTTTACCATTGCATAAGAGAAGGATCGGTAGGCTTGGTCTGAAAAATAAAAAGCAACATGTTCCTCCCAGTGATTGCCTGGAGTGCAGATGTGCTGGGGGATTCTAAATGTGTGATTTTTAAGGGCTTAGGCTGGCAGAAGTAGGATTTGGGGAATTTTGAGCTAAAAGTCCTGAAAAAGAATGTTCCCCAAGGCAAACTGGTAACAAAACCAGTACAGCTTAATCAACATCTTTTTCTTTTGGTACCCATGCAGTTGCCATGCTGGCATTCAGAAGATTGTCTTTTGATCATTTCCACGTTTTTAGCACAGCCTTATATACAATTAGGAGAGCTCTTCAAACCTCCCTCACATTCCTGCAGGGAAGCTCAGCAGTGTAGAACCTAGTAATCACCCCTAAGAGCAGGAGAGAGAGAGTTGCTGTTCCTTTGAGACCACTTGGAGAACTTGCTTTAACATTTTGGGGGGCCTTTAGCCTCTATAGAGGTTAGAAGTTCAAACATAATCAATAGATAACTTACTGCATTATCACTTTCTCAGTTTCTCTTGACTCTGAGATTCTGGGTGGCTTCATTTATTTGTGTCTGCAGCCATCTGTGGGATCTTCAGGTGGAAAGTTCTCAAAACCTGTGAAGTGTTTCCACCGAAGAAAACTTGTCAGAGATGAAGAATGCAGCAAAGTGTGAGGGCAAAATGCAGGTGTTTATGTGGGAGATATTATTTTGTTGAGTCAACTTATATTACAGTCTGAGCTGACCTTGGAGATTTATCTGTTCCTGTATTACTTTCCCAGAAAGAGGTAATAAAGATCTGAACAATTAAGAGCAGCCTACAGCTCTGTCAGGGTGGAGATAAATGGAAAGAGAGAAAGAAAAGTTTTGTGGGTGAGAGATGCCATGGTGACTGGCAAATTGGAGAATCCTGCTAGACAGTCCTCGATAAAACAAATCACAAGAACAGCCAGGGAGGCCAGAATGAAGTTGTGTCAGTGGGTGATGTAGGAGGAAGATACGGGCGTTGGTTTCCCACATCTTTCTATCCTGTAAGGGGGGCACCAAAGAGCACCTTTGTCATGCCTCCTGGCAAAGCCATGTGGTGACTTCAGTGGGCACGGGAAAGATAGCTCAGAAGCTGAGGCCAAGGAAAGCTGAATCTCACAATTAAGAGACTGCTTTGTTTTGCCAGAATTAGCAAATGTTCACACCTTCTGAACTACCCTGGGACTGTAGGAGGGAGGTTGATCACAGGAGGACCAGGATCCTCTGTGTCAGGCAGAGGACAGGGTCGCTGAAGTGGCATAAGAGCAATCAGTGCTGTCGCTCTCTAGGAAAACCATGAGATCAGAACTGAGGAGCCAACCCAGACAGGGAGAAGGCCTGACACTGGATACGATGGGTCTGGCATCCTGCAGTCTCACAGGATGCATCCCAACAGCACTGCAAAATGGAAATACTATAAAATGTAAATACTGCTTGAGAAACCCTACGGAGCCACCAGCTGGAGTGCCTGGGCAGGAGCTCCTGGTACTGCCAGCAGTGGTGGGACAATGAGCCACCATAGAGCAATGTGAGCTCGAACCCTGAGCTAGTGTCTCCAGCTGAGCCTTGGGAGTGCTTCTCTGGTGCTTTTTTGGGCTCCCCAGCTGGGGCAGGCTTTGGTGATCCATCATACACCTTTGCAGTAACAGATGATTTCTTCTAGTGTGCCTGAGATGCTTTCCCTTCCTCATAGACACAGCTGCTCCTTAGGAACATGGAACCTGTCTGGGCATTTCTATTCCTTTCAGAACTGGCAGAGAAGAGAGTTTGTTTCTGCTCTCTAATAAAACACCTGGACAGCTTACCTTGGACCAACCATTGCAATTAATCCAAATTTCTTCTAACCGATCTATCTCTTAATTATTCAGTGACCTCAGAAGACTCTGTTTGTACAGAGAGGGGAGAAAAGCTATGGGAAATTGGGTTTTATTGGGTTTTTGTTTGTTTGTTTCGGGATTGGTTTGTTTGAGTTTATCTGTGGACATTAGCCAGGTCCTTGTCCAAGGCTGTCTGTAAGTGAACAGGACATCAACAAGACCAAATAACCCCCACTGTTAGCCTTCTGTCACTATCCCTTGGCACATAGCTCCAACTTGGAAACAGAGAGGCAGCAAAGAAAAAAGCATTGAAAATTAAATTTGCAGGCCAACAAGGATACAGGAAGATCATTGTACAAAAAGAATATTTCCTGGATGATCACAGCCAGTGGACAGAAAAACCTGTGCACTGCAAGTGGAAGAAGATTACAGTCTTCAGCATTTTTCTGTTCAGCTTTTACCATATTTGTGGTTCTGCCAAATCCTGTCACCTCTTCATTTGCAGTGATCCCAGAAACTATTCTTTTTTTCTGAACCTGACTGCAATATCTTTAAAAGTAGATCTTTAAACATCTCTGGCATCTTGGTTCATCTTTGTGGATCTTCTTTTGTGTCTGATCTGTCTTAAGATATTTTCCTGCTGTTTCTGATCAGGTTTCTTCCTTTTTGTGAGAGTCTTAATTGGTTTCTTCTATTGTCAAGTTCAGTGTTTTCATCCTCCCCTACTAAGTGCACTCAGCTCTGCCCCAGTGTGCCTCAGCCCATCTAATGCCATGGCAAACACGGCGCATCAGCTGAGCAAGCTGACAGACGCGACGTCCTCTTTCACAGCATAAAACTTCCTCTGTATAAATGTATATATATTACAGTTAAGCGCTAGGGAAAAGTAGATCTGGACAATCCTTGAGTAGTGCGGGAAGGCATAGAAATGGCTGTCTTTGCCTGGCTGTGGGAGAAGAATCAGTATTTCATGGGAGTCTATAGTTTCACTGGTGGTCTGGAGAGCAGAGGGGAAAGCAGCCTGAACTGCATGTGGCCATGAGTTAGTTGGGCTGTCCCACTGAATGTATTGCCCGTGCTTCCCAGCAACTCAGAACCTGTTTGGTGGTGGAGAGAGAAATGAAACGTGCTGGAGAAGAGCAGGATCTACAGGGCTCTCTGCGGGGGTGGCACGTACCCCCCAGGCTGGGGGACTGACAGTGACACCACAGTGACACCAGACAAGCTCCACATGCAGAGAAGCCCAAGGCCAACACGGGAGGAGCTTGCAATTTAGGACGTGTGAAGAGTCAGTGTGATCCACCCAGATAATGCAGATATTCTCTCTGACATCTGAAACGATGTAGCTAGGGAAAGATAAGGCTCTCTCTAGGAGGAGAGACAATAATTGTTTTTAATGTAACAGATCAGAGATTAGGCACTCCCGTCTGAAATCTGCTATGCTGGAAACAGTAGCTTCCTGTCTTGATGCTGAATATTTGAATTGAAGATTGCAACGGTCCACAACATCCTCCTCCATTTATCTCTAAAGAGGAAGAATTAAATTTTCCATCCAGCTTAAGTTAATTTTGAACTTGGAAACACTGCTACTTCTTTCTTCTCTCTCTGATCATTTCCTTGCGGATGAATGGAGGAGACGGAGTAAAGCAAACCAGAAAGAGCAGCAGTGTCTGCCAGCTGGGGACATGTGGGGGAGCACTGAATCAGGAGAACTTGCTGTTGACCCCCTGGGAGAGTTTGTAGCAATGCCTGTCGTGTCCTGCTCTCCGGTGTAGACAAGGAAAGGAGAACTGAAGAAAGTGACTAGCAGGTCTCCTTTTCATCTCACACATCATTGCTGCAGTTTTGTTTTCCCTTGAAGTGCTATTACCGAGCAGGGTGCTATATAACACTCAGCTTGCTATATAAAGCAAGCGAGCCAGGGAGCTGTAAATGAAAAGTAGTTAGTCTGTTTTGGCTCCCCCATGGCCAGAGAAAGCAAGCAGAGCTTTAGTCTGTTTTTGCATCTGCTTCGTGAGTGCACTGCACAGATCCATGCCCAGACACACGTTACAGCCCCACCTCCCTCTAACACACGTGTACCAACATAAATGCAAAACAAAGAATTGGGTTGTTTTGTCTCTGAAGTGGATTTATTCCTCCCCCTCACCGTTCCCCACAAGCCTTGCGACCCTTTTGCCCCCCTTTGGCAAACTCCTTACACTTGTACTCTGGAAAAACAGTAGTAGCTAACATTTGTGCCTTTGGCAATAAAACCACATGCCTCGCAAACCCCAAATGGCAAAAAGACATTTCCATTCCAATCCCAGTTTTAAATTAAACTGTAATGAAAAATCAGCAGTGGCAGCTGGGACCAGAGACGTTGATTGTCTCGAGGAACAAAAAAAAAAAAAAAAAAAAAAAAAAAAAAAAAAAAAAAGGGGGAAGGAGGAGGAGAGAGGGAGAGACTGCAAGGAAAGCTCAGCCTGGTAATAAAGCAGCTGGTAAACCTTGAAGTAAAAAGAAATTAGGAAAACAAATGTAGCCGAGAGGGAAGCAGACGGCCGCCCTTCCGCTGGGACAAACAGCACCCCGGGAGAGGGGACAAACAGCAC
>VWZN01010566.1:0-38762 GCA_013396955.1 Regulus satrapa | reverse complement strand
GGGAGAGGGGACAAACAGCACCCGGGGAGAGGGGACAAACAGCACCCCTGGGGAGGGGACAAACAGCGCCCGGGGAGAGGGGACAAACAGCACCCGGGAGAGGGGACAAACAGCCAGCGGGGACAAACAGCCCCCGGGCTCTCGGTGGGGTTCTCCGTGAGAGCTGGAGAGCTATAGCCACCAAAACTCTCGGGTTTGCCAGTTCTTCAAAAACTCAGCGTTGTCTTTGGCAAACAGACGCTTTGTTTTGGCCCAGCCGGAGGTTAAAACAAGGGAGACAAAGCAACTTTGCAAGGGATGTGGGTCTGCAGTGTGAGATTTGTTTGAGGGTTTGAATTTTTTTTCTTAATAATGTATACAGTGATTCAGCCAAAGACCCGACTTGTGTTTTCCTGGCATACCTTAAAGAGACAATTGCAAGAATATATAATGCTCCATCATGAGCATCTGTCCTCATGAACAAAATTATAACATCCATGAACTAGAAAAGAATTTATAAGCTTTTGTTTTTCTCAGTTGTTATTATGTTTTGTATTTCATCACCCCTGCAAGAGACTGAAGGATGAAAAAATGAGAAATTTTCTGCTCTAAAGAGTTTCCAGTGAGAGAAAGCAGGCCCTGGGAGAGGAAGTAGAAGTGCAGAGGAGCACAAGGATGCTCCAAAGGTCATGTAGCACATGAATAACATTTCTAAGAAAAGAATTGAGATCTCTGGAGAATCATTTTAGTGCCCCACGGACAGGATTACACAGCCTTTCCAGAGCCTCTGCCCCTCCTGGAGCCTAATGTGGCCCTGATAGGGTGGCACCGAAGGGTTTCTGGTACTCGCAGGCAGTGCAGGTCGGTGCTTTGCTCTCTCAGACGAAAGCGTGCCCGTAAGTTGGATGACAGCAAACAACCACAGGGTCTCACCACACGCTGGCCGGTACCCTTTTTGCAGTCAGCATACACAAGTGCAGGGGGTACACACCCACATTTCCTCTGCCAAACCTTGGGGTGACCTGCAAGTTTTAGTCATGGCTCTTGTAGACCGCAGAAAGAAGTTCCGATTCAAAACAAGTTCGTAGTTTCATTGATTGAAAATGAAATACTTTCATTTTGGAGAGAACCATTTGGAAGAAAAATTACCTGCTAGACAAGTGTTTTCTTTATATTGTCTGTAAAATACATGGTCAGACTGATACCTGAAATTAAGATGCCAGTCTGGGTTCCTCAAAAAAATAAGGTTGTTAAATCCTCTGGAAGTCAGAGTAGGAAGCACCTGAAGAGCCTAAACTTCCAGACTCTTGAACACCACGAGCTTTTACACTGAAGCCACAGGAAATACCCTTACATATTTGAAAATTAGACTAATTATATTCACATCAAAATAAGAACTTAGAGGTCACATTTAACTGAGAGGAAAATTTCCACTGCTTAGAGAAGTCCGAGCCTATCTCTGCCTCAATTATATTATATGATTATGTGTTATATACAAATATATGCTGTGGTGTCTACTTGTAGAACATACTTCAATCTATGCAACAAATAAAAGTTTGTGGCTCTACATTTTTGTGATTGTGAAAAGCTGTTCAGGTAATTTGTTACAGGATAAGAGAAATAGATAGGTGTTTTTCACAGAACCATTTGTGCTTCATTCCTTGGCGGTCCTTTAGAGGAGGAAGAGGAAAAAATTGCGGATGAGATTTCAGAATATCTCACTGCTGTATCCTGTTCTCTTTTCTGCACTCTGAGATGCCCACAAACAAACCTCTCCTGTTGAGCTGCTGCTCGTGTGTGTACAAGTGTGGCGTGGGTGAGGGCAGTTCTGCTAAACAGTGTCTTGGCCATCACTTGTCCTGTTCGGTTGAAACGCTGGTGATTCATTCAGTTCTGGGGAGCTTCTGGTGGTGCACACAGGAATTCAGAACTGTGTGACCACTTGATCTCAGGGCCTTTCAACACATTGGATGGGTTTTGCTCACGCTCTCTATTCCTAATGGGATTTTTAGTAATACTGTAAAATGAGGCGTCACCTCTGCTTGCTTCTATACTCGTGGTGCTGGCCTTAATGTTAACTGCTGCTGGGCTTACACTTTTGGAGGGGCAAAGAGAGACATTCAGTCAAGGCTGCAGCTATGTTTCACAGCTGGGTTTATCTGTGCTGTTTGTTTGCTGTTCATGCAAGCCATGTTGGTATATTTGCATGATAATGCACTTTTGAAGGTGCTCTTGGATGGGACTGAGTCCTTTTTGTTTGTACAGTGGTTTGAGCCTTTCACAGTTGTGCATTGGCCCGGGGCCAAAATTCTGGTGCCTGTTCTGTGCCAACAACTTCCACTGACTCCTAGACAATACAGAAGCCCTGGGAGCTGTCTATAGCTGTGTTTGTCTGGGGACAGAGCTTAAAACTCAATCAGTGAGTTGTTAATTCTGTACAAAGTGGAGGCAGAGCAATCCCAGAAATCAAAATAAACTCTTGTGAAGATTTGAGACAGATACAATCTCTATTGTTGCTACTTTGGTGAACTTTTGTTTTTCAAACACAGCAGCTTGATTGTTGAGACCAAATCTGAGGCACCATAACTTCTTCCCTATAATTATTTTCTGTTGTGGAACCTCTAAAAAAAATAGTATGAGATTTCACTGTGAAAGGTCTACAGACCCTGAACCATATCAAAGAAGTTTCCTGGGTTATTTAAATTGCAGGAGGCCACATCTAACCCTGTGTTACTTAAAAAGATCTAGTGGGCAAAGCTTTTTATGCCGTGGAGATGACTTTGGGCACGTACAAAGATTCCTGTGTCTTTTGATCTGTGGCTCGGGTTCAGAAAACAGTGCAGCTATTAGTCAGAAAAAACATAGAATAGGAATAAACCTGGATCCGTGTGTAGTTCTGTCAAAGCCAGTGGCAAATGTCCCATCAGTTTTCCAGAGATCAGGTTCAAGCCTCGGCAGGCTCAGCAGATAATGCCCATGCAGGGGGCTGGGTAGGCAACGTCTCCCTGAATGTGGAGTCCAGAATTGGATTGCGTGGACGTTCACCATTAGAAATAGGGTTGGGATCTCTTGGGGCTGCTGGCTTTCTGCCCTATGCCTAAACCAGAGATAGCTTTATTAAACTTCCTCTACACAGGGCAATCATAGATTTATAGCACGTACATTGAAGAAGGACAATAATGAAAATTTTTTCTGACCTACTGGAATTGATTTTATAGATATTCTATCTTACCTTTGTCTGAGTCAGCATATTCTTACATAACATGGAAAAAAACCCCTTTAATCTCCAAATCTGGCACTGCAAGTTCTTGGTGGAAAAGTTTGAAACTTATAAAGGAAAGGCTAAAAGAAAAGCTTAAAAAAGGTAGTTTTTTTTTTTTTTTTTTTAAAAAAAAAAAAGCTTTAGGCTGTGCCTAAAGCTCACAGGCTGCTCCTGACCTGGGGTCACTGAAAGCAGCCCCAACACCACATTTTCTGTTGCCACTGCTGACAGCCAGTGCTATCAGAAAATCAGAGAATTGCAGAGAGATTAAGATTGAAAGCAGGAGATCATCTGGAACAAACCCCCTCTCAAACAGGGCCATCTAGAGCCAGGTGCCAACCAGGATGTGTCCAGATAGCTTTTGAGTACATCTAAGGATAGAGACTCCATAAACTCCCTGGGCACCTTGTGCCAGTGCTCGGTCACCCTCACAAAAATGGTAAAAAATCATCTCCTCGTGTTCTGAGGGAAGCTCCTGTGTTTCAGTTTGTGACCATTGAAAAGACCCTGCCTCCAACCCTTTTGCACACCTTTCCTTCAGCTACTTTAAAATATTGGTAAGATCTCCCTTCTCTTCTCCAGGCTCTACAGCCCCTGCCCTCCCAGCCTTTCCTTACAGGATCGATTCTCCAGTTCTTTAATCCGCTGTGTGGCCATTAGCTGGCCTCTTCCACTCCGTCCCCGTCCCTTTTGGACTGGGGAGCCCAGAACTGGACACAAGGTTCCAGCTGTGGTCTCACCAGCGCTCACTGGAGGGGATGGGTGACCTCGCATGATCTGCTGGCAGTACTTTGCCTAATCCAGCTCTGGTTGCTGTTTCTTTTTTGCCTTCTTTGCTGCAAGGGCACTGCTAGCTCGTGGTCAGCCTGGTGTCCTCCAGGAGCCCCAAGGTTCCTTTTCTGCTGAGCTGCTTTCTAGCTGGGCAGTCCCCAGCCTAAATTCTGACTCCATAAGAAACTTGGTTTGTTGAAGCATTGTTCTTTGAAATAGAGCTTTCAAAGCCCTATTCTCTCTCACCCCAAAGTTTGTTTGGACTGGTTTTGGGGTGAGGTTTTTTTTTGTTTTGATTTGTTTTGGTTTGGGTTGGGTTTTGTTGTTGTTGTTTTTTGGTTTTGTTTGGGTTTTTTGGTTTTGTTTGGGTTTTTTGGTTTTGTTTGGGTTTTTTATTTTTTTGCTGAAAACTGCCAAAAAATTCAGCTGAAATTTGCTGGAGACAGTTGTCTCTTGACTGGGGAGAGAAATCAGATGTTATTTTAGAAGTTCTGAAATTAGCTCATATTCTTGCAAATCCAGCAGATAACAGCTTGCTCAGTGCCATTCACACAGCTGTAGGGGAGAATATTAAAAACCATTGAAATTCTATTTATTAAACTTGCTAGACAACTTGTCAGAGAAAAAAACACCTCTTCAGCAACTCCATTGCCTGAGATCCTGTGAGATGCCGTGGTAGCAAAAGAAATGTCTGCAGCTTTACTGGAGAAAGTGAAGTGTTAGAGCGATAGAAATTGGGACTCCTGCCTCATTCTGTCACTGCCTTGGACTATTTCTGAGCAGCTCTGGCCTGGGCAGGGCCAGTGACACTGTGACACTGCTGTGTGACCCAGTCAAGTAGTTAAGATGATTGAAAAACTGATTTGTCCAGAATTCATCTGATAGTGATGCATGGTAACAGCATCTGTCTGTTTTGCACATAACAAGTGATTCTGGATGATTAAACTGGTTTGAGAACTTAATAATTACAAAGATCTCATGTTTTAGCTATCTTGCAATGGCAAGTTCTTTTTAAAATACAATTTTAATTGCTTTTAATAAAAGAGGTATGTTCCTTCCACCTTGAAAATAAAAAACAAAGTTTAAAAATCTCTAGCACATTTTTCCTTATTCTTCAAGAAGATTTGGCTCCATATTTGAAGCTGCTTTAAGTGAACAACAACAAAAAATGTTCATAATTTTCTCAGCCAACTTTGTAGAAACTCAAAATATAAGTCTCAGCCTTTAACACTCTTGATCTATTTCACAAGTCATTTCAAGTTCATATCAAACGCTAACTGACTCACAGGGTTTCTTCTTTTTTTTTTCCTTTTTTTTTTTTTTTCCAAAGCTGTATTTTAAATTCATCTATTTCATTCCCATTGGACTGGTGGCCATAATTTATCCATTTTCTTTATCTGAGAGGAATGGAAAGGAATAATTTGACAGAAACAGTAATTCTTTTGAGAAAGCCGAAGGCTGTTTGATATTAATACGGGGAATGATTAATCAAAGAAAGAGAAGCCCTTCAATAATAAGTAAAAAATGAGGTCATTATCTGGGCAGCAGAGACCAGGGAGCACTTAAGGATATGCACTGGGGTCAAGAGTGAATAAGGAAACTGCAGGAATTTTCAGTCCTTTGGAACTGAAATGGCCTTACTGGGTTGGATCAAAGATCCCTCTTGCTATGTTCCTGACACTGTCCAGGAGCACATGTTTAGGAAAACAGGAAAGTCGAGGGTAGTCCTTCCTTGTGTTATAACTTTTCAAAAATTACTGAATTAAGGACCTTGTAAGCATACAAATCATTGTGTTTAAAAACCGCCATAGGCATATCTGCCATGAAAATGTCCAGTCATTTCTCAAATTCACCTCTCTACTTTTTGGCCTCCACCAAAAATGATGGTAATTAACTGCCCAGTAATGATGGTAATTAACTGCCCAGTGCAACTGGGCAGAGAGTGAAGTAGAAACTGTGATGCAATGCCATCAGCAATGCTGTTATCCCAGCCCGAAACATGTCGGAGTCAGGAAGAACCTTGCGTTTCTTTAGGTCATTTCTCTGGTGTCTCTGGAGGACTGAGAGCGTGTCTCCTTGCCCACAAACCTGTGTCTACAAGCTTATTGATAGCCCATTATTGCTCCAGTAATTGGTGAGTGCTTCAGGCCTCGCTTTTGCTGTGTATTGGTGCTTCCAAGTCAGTGTCTGAAGGGGATTGGCTGAGAATGAATGCATACAATGGATGCTCCAGTACAGGAATAGTGTCCAGAGGTATACAGTAGAGAAAGTTATAGGAAATGGGAGGACTGGATGGTACAAGGAGTGTGAACAAGGAAGCTGACACCAGTTTTGAATGATCTGCTGAATGCCCTTGGCATGGGTAGTCCTGAAAGCAGTCTTGCCTTTAGTGCAGAACAGACAGGATGATCGAGTGTGGGTTGTGAACTCCAAGCCCGAGCTCTCCATCAGAACGTCAGAAGGTCCCAGTCCAGTCAGTCGGGTGGTTCCTTCTCTCTCTGAGGGATTTCATCACTTGTGTGTGTGGTGTGGCTTGGAGACCGGGCTGATTCCTTGTCCTGCTGAGTGTTCTCAGTCTTGGGAATGAGCCCTGACTCCAAAAACAGAAGAGAATCCTCAGAGGTTGATTTTGTCTGGACTTAGACATCCACAAAGGTCTGAATCCTGCAGCAGTGTGCAGCAGCGTCTGCGCAGACACTGAAATCTGTGAAAATGGGCAGATGCAGGAATTGAGCCTGCACTTGAATCCAGCCACAGGAATAGGGATGCTTCTGAGTCGGAGACAAGTTGCAGATAAATGTGCCTTCACAGGCCCTGGGTTCATGTCTTAGCTGTGTTAACACTTGCAAGGCAACAGTTGAATGCATCCAAGTCTCCTTGAAGCCCTCCTCCCTTTCCACTGCATACATTAAATACAAAGCAGATTTCATCTGTAATAATTCTTAAAAGTCAAAACAACAAGTGCATTTGTTCCATCTATTTTTAGGTTTGCCGCTTGTTTAAATCTTGGGTTCTTGACACTGCTTAGATCTGTGATAAAGGCAGACAGCAAGAACTTTATCATGCTTTGATAAGGGTGGTTTTCGTCAGCACACTCTCTCCTTTGTCATCAGCCTTAGAAGACAAAAAGCTGGAAACGATTCACTGGGAAATAACTGAAATTTGTTCTGCCAAAGGAAGAAAAAAAGAAACACAAAGACAATAAAGAATGAAAAAGACCTTTGAAACTGTCTATGACAGTCCCCTCATGATGAGGGGTACCAAACCCTGGAAGTGACTCAGCCCTTTACAGAATCAGGCCAAAGAACAGCTTGTCTCCTTTGCACAAAAGTATAAACACCTGCCCAAATCCCAACAGAAAAGCACAAGGCCTCAAGATGGTTGTCTACATCTCCCCCAAGCCTCAGATATACACATCAGATTTACCTGATGGGGAGGGAGATACCAGCATCTTTTATTCACCTCTATCCCGCTTCCCCTTCACTTCTGTGTGGGGACATGAGCCATCTTCTTCTTGTCTTCCACAAAAGCCACTCACTCTTAGCTTCTGCCTTCTTGTAGTGAGCAATGAGCCTTTCTGTAACCTCTTCCTCTCTGTTGCTCCCCGACAGACTGAGGGGGAAAGGCATCCATCCTGCTCATGCCAGGTCTATATTCTGGTACCATACAGTGAGAGGAAGGCGGGCCTTGCATCAGGGTTCCTCTGCTGTTTGCCATGAATCCCACAAGGATTTGCCCTGGTTAAGGCCTGATGTTCTCCATGTAGTGAGGACTGGACCAGCAGGACATAGCTCACACAGACTGAACAGCACCTCCCATGGATGGTGGGGGAGCACTGTGCAGCCCCTGCAGGTACCTGATCCACGTGCAGTGCTCCAGTGATTGTACTTTTTGTGAGATTTAGAGAGAGAAATGACCCTTTTTCCCAGCTCAAAGGGAAGATTCCTGAAGAGAGGGGTAAAGGACTGGTTGCTATTTTTTGCTTTTTTTGTAGTCTGTAGAGCCCTTCCTGGGCTCACAGCACCCTTTTACCTGATAGAACCAATTTTTCTAGGTTGATGGAGTAATTCTAACTTCTCTTAAACTCCTCCTGTGGTCTATTGTAGCTTTGGGGCTTCTATTGTGCAGGCAATAAGCCTGCATTTTAAAGTGTCTGGACTTTATTAGTAAGGAGAGAGGTCTGTGCTTGGTTTGCATGTCCTGAAGTAAAAGTGGGTTTACAAATTCAGCTCTGAATGGACATTAAGGAAGGAAGAGCTTTCGGTTTTACAAATTATTTGGAGCCTGTTGAGGCTTTTGATGCCCTAGAAAATAGGTGGTCTGGAGGCAATGCTTTTGCAGTGGAGAAGGGATTTACTTGTTCTTTCACCTCGATACTCTGAACAGCACTGATATGATGTGAAAGTTTGGATTCATAGCTTTTCATCTCAAACAACTGCTGACAGCAACCACTCCTACAGCTCTGCAATTGAACAGGACTTCCATAAAAAGATGGTTTATTTCCCTGATAGAAAATAAACAGGGCTGTGGCTCCATTCCTAGCCCAACTCATGCTCCATGTGTGCATATGAATTTTAACATGGACACATAGTGATAAGACAAGGGGAAAGAGTCTTAAACTAAAAAAGGAGAGATTTATATTAGATGTTATGAATGAATTCTTTACTCAGAGTGTAGTGAGGCACTGGAATAAGTTGCCCAAAGAAGCTGTGGCTGCCCCATCATCCCTGGCAGTGTTTAAGGCCAGGTTGGCAGGACCTTGTGCAACCTGATTTAGTGGGTGGCATTCCTGCCCCGGCTGGGGAGTCGGTAACTAGATGATCTTTAAGGTCTCTCTAGCCCAAACCTTTCCATGAGGATTCTCTAATTCTATGGCATGTGAAGGTCACTCAAGATCTGGATTTCATTTTTTTTCTCCCCGAACTTGTATACGAGAGAAATGTCACAAGCTCAGAGTCACACTCATAGCTCCTACAATCTAGTTACTCAACACAATTGGCTATTTCATCTTCTACATGCAAATATTTAATTTGTGCTTGCAATCACTTCTCTTGTTTCTATGCAATTAGGTGCACACTTTTTAGAAACCCAGACTTCTTTAAAAAATAGACAAGAACAGCTGTAGCTAAAAACTGGGTGAGCAAGTTATTCCATGTCTTTATTAAAAAAAACCAACCAACCAAACAAACAAAAAAACCAGGGTAGGGAAGAGATAAAGAAAATTCTTGAAAGCAGGCTGTGAAGCTCAGTTTCTTAATATTTGATAATTATCTTCAGGTGGCAGAGAGAAAAATACATTAAGACACATGCAGTGTTATGACTTGCACTGACTAAAAGTAGCATGTGCCAAGAATACGATGTATTGAAAATGCCTGTTACTGTTATAATACCATCAGCTAGGATAGCTGTGAAGGATTTGTTTTTATGTCTCAGCCTTTAATTTCAATATGATTTTTAAAAATTCCCAGAGAGTGTTGCAGCTGCTACAGCATTAACAGTCTTGAAATAGAAATGTGTTACTTAGCAAGATACAGCTGCAGAGGAGAAAAAAATTCCCCAAACAACCCCAACATTTGGATTGATTAATCTACCAAGACTGTTATTCGTATTTTAAATTAATGTTGTTTAAACTGAAATCTGTTTGCCTTCCAGCCATTTTATTTAGTTATGTTTTTCCTAAAGAGGTAACAATTTCCAAGATCTGCATAAATAATGAATGCCGCCCAAGCAGCTCAGCAGCTCCTGCCGCTTGTTGGCTCCTGCTTGGTTCAGTGTGAGAAACTGAGCCACTGAGATTGCTCTCCTGAGGCTCTTTATCCACAATGGTGTAAATAACTATTCCTCCTTACTTTGCCCTTTCTGTAATGTTTCCACCATCTTTGGCCTTTCCTAGGTACAGGGGGTTTCATACCATCATTATTAGAGGTTGAAAATACACAGAATATTTGCACATGTCCAGGTATAGAAGACATAAGGCAGCAATAGGAGTTCAGCAGTTCCCAGACTGATTATCAGCCACTCCAGCTCTGCTGTTTAAGAGCATATTTCTGCTCCCTTTGCTTCCAGTGCCCTAAAATCATTGTTATGTTATGAATTTCCTAGAGTCCTTCACTGTGTAGGTTTTGCATTACAAAAGCCTGTAGCTCAGTGTCTCTTCCTGTACCTTGGATAAACAAGGGAACCTCTCTAACAACTGCTATCAGAAGAAGAAGTCTCAGAAAAGGGAGGACAATTCTTCTCAAGATTTACTGAGAGCCACATGAGAAACCTGTGGTGACTTGAAAGATGAGGTGAGAGATCTCCTTTGCCTGCCAGGCAGAGAGAGTCATGATACCAGCCCCTGCTCAGCTGGTGGCCAGGCTCAAAGCAAAGCTGTCCCTGCACTTCCCTCAGCCAGCACTGATTTCCCCAGGGGCCAACAGAGGGCTCCCCCCCTCATTGCATGGCACTCATCCCTCTTTTCCTGCCCTTCCTCTAGAGATGCCAGTGAGAACGAACGGCTCTGAGCAGTCCGAAAGGTGCCTGACTCAGGTACCATCCCTGCCCCACAGCAGCGCTGAACCTTTCTCAGCTCCACCTTGGAGCTGGCCCTCCATCCACGAGGTATGGAGAGTGTCTTTCTGGAGGAACCTGAGTTTGGACATTTTCCGCAGCTGTAACCCCACACAGCCTTTCACATATGGCACTAGAGAGATGTGGTTAGGGAAAAAACCAATAGAATAAGAGAAAGCATCAAGCTGGGAAGAATTTTCCTTCCAGCGTGTCCTGTAAGGACTCATTCTATGGTGCCTGCATCCGCAGGAAGATGAGAAACGTGACTCCTGGAAAAAAACTGTGCTGCCACAGGGGTGTTCCTGGAAGCACAGCATGAGAACACGCAGTCCCAAAAAAACAATGTTTCAGACCTCCTGACATACTCTGATATCCAGGGGATTTCCTCCTGCAGGCTGTAATATTCATGGATTTTTGAGAACTGTTATCCCTTCTAGTCCTGTGAGACCACCTAATTTATAGAAAACTGGGAAAAGAGGAAATATTTGGCATTTCCCAGCCCTCTCACATTTTTTGTGCTGATGCTATAATTCCATTTTCATGATCCAGAGAGGAATACATCTTTTGGTCAACTGATTATCATGTAGCATTTAATACTACTCATGTCATTGACTCATACAATCATGCATTATGCAGGCAAGCGTGCTTTACCTCCAGTATAACACTTACAGAAACCCAGCTGGATTAATATTTTATTCCTTATTTAAAAAGAACTGCCCAAGGTTATCTTAGCCTGTCAGACCGTACTGTCCCCCCTCTCTAAATAATTCCTTTGCCCTCATATTGTTTTAACTTTTTTATGTAGCAGTTCTACATTTCTCTCCCAGCTAATTTATTCCTTGAAGTGCTTCACCAGTTCTTTTAGTTTGTCTGCTCTTTGTTGATGACATTCATGCACCCTAGCTCAAATAGGCTACAGCAGCTTTTTCTTCTTCTTTCAGAAGTTGCCTGCAGTACTTTAATAAGTCCAGTAATCTCTCTTTTTTTTTTTTTTTCTTTTTAAAAGAATGCAGATTCAGTTTACCTAACCTTTCTAAATACTGCTGTGTCTGGCTCATATCTGTTGCCCTCTGGTACTTTTCCATAGTATCCTTCTTTTATAAGGTGCCCAGAAAGGCATAGAGCATCTCAGCTGTGACCTCGCATGTGCTTAACCAATGCCACAATAATTTCCTGTGACTTATAATTGATACTGCAATATTATTGTTTTCTCAGGATTTTGCAGAGCAGTGAAGTTACATTCCTTCTTATTGAGGCTTCCCCCATATGCACTCTTCCAAGCTGACCCACAGTCTTCTTCTGTTAACCATATAATTCCACTGTCTCCTTATGCAAGTCTGGGCAAGATGCTGAAATCACGCTTCTCTTTACCCTTTCTGTATGGCTGGTAGGCATTCCTCTTTTAAAGCTACGGCTGTCACTTCCCATATATCCTTCACGCTGAAGGATTAATGTTCCAACAGTCTTGTTCATTCAGCCCTGTTCTGCATGAGTTTGAATGCCTCCAGACTGCAGAGATGCCTGTGCTCTGTTGGCACTGACTTAGGTATTTACGGTTCTCTGGACAGGAGGTGATCCGAGTCTTGTTCTTCTGAATCTTGGATCTGACTGGTGGAGAATAACTGCAGAGTAGCTCTAACAGTAAGGGAATTAATAAGTCTGGGGAAAGAATGGGAAATTACTGAGTTTCAGTAGTGGTAGAAGTTGAATATAAAGTAAACCTACGCTTGATGCCTTCTGTGAAGTGCAGGGAATTCTTGACCACTCACCACCCCCCAGCAAACTGCATACTTCAAAGGATAAAATCTGGTTTTTTTTTGTGCTAGAAAATATGTTAGATTTTTTTTCAAGTGACTCTTGGCTTTTTCAAGTCTGAAAAATTATTCTATAAAGATAAAGAGTAGAATTTATGGTCTATTACTATTCACACTCACAGGTATTAAACCAGGTATCTCTAGCCTCAACATTCTTGAAGGCAAATTTCAACATGGATAAAGGGAATCCCTTTCAGTTTTACAAAGTAGTTGTGCACATTTATCTAGACAGTCCAGACTGCAGACTCCAAGTGCTATTAACCTACAAGGCAGCCACTTGTGTGTATACATAATGTGCTTTTCTGGCTTTCCTGCTTGAACAGTAAGTACACAACTATGCACCCGAACACATGGCCTCCTTTTATTCATATAATTACATCCCTCGAGTAGACATTAAAGCAGGTGTGTTTGTTGTTTTGTAAAATATATTCTGGCTGGCTGGCTGAAGAGCTACTGAGTGAGGGTTTGTTCTTACTCAGTGCAAAAGACAGCGCTGCAACCAGGTCACAGGTCTAGAGCGCCTACATAGGTGAAAATATGATTTGTTCAGAGTATGATTGCAGCTCCCAGCCTATAATCACTTCATCCTCAAGTGTACTTGTTACATAATTATCAGGAAGCCTGCGGTGACAGGGCAAAAAAGGACACTTACGAGGTGGAAAAATGACCTGTGATCTATTCAGACAAAGGAGTGCTTGCTAATTAATTTCACTGGAACTCTGTGCTACTCTAAGACTTTGAAGACTACTCCAAACCTAGCAGTAGCCAAGCAAGATTTCAGTGAGTGGTATTTCACAGCATTGCAGAGTGGCTGAGGTTGGCAGGCATCTCTGGAGATCATGTACTCCGCCCTCTGTTCCCTGAGAAATCCCTGTTTCTGTCTTCTTTACTTCCACCATCAGCTCTTTATAAAGACTTAGAAGATCCCTCTGAGCTTTCCCTTCTTCAGGCTAAATAATCCTAGCTCGCTCAGCCTCTTCTTGTACAATACATTCCCTGATCCCTTTATTATTTTTGTCTCCCCATCTCCAGGTATAGGAGTTGTTCTAGTAGCACCCTCCACATGTTTTGCTGGGGCCTTCACAGAGCAGGTGGAGTGAGAACCTTCTGCTTCATACACAGGAAAGCTAACCTAGGTCTTCTTAGTCTCCCTCAGTAGAGAGGAACAAACTGCAGTTCCTTTGTGCTTGTGAATTTGTGAACTACTTTTTGGGTTTGCATAACCAGTCTGTGAACCTTCTGTGAACTTGAGCTATGCTTTATTCAGGGATGACTCATGCTAAAAACATGCCCCCTTTTCTAACTGTATTTCTGGAAGCTGAGGACGGTTTTGCAGCCATCAAAACCTTGGCTGCCCCAGCTGAATGCCCTTTCCCTAGACTGAGTCCTTGGCTAGCATGGATGGACATAGCTGCGCTGACATGAGTGATTGCTCGAGGAGCAGGGCTGTTTTATTTTCTCCCTAACCTCCTCTCACTTTATTCCCTGGTTCTCTTTTACAAGGGATGTTGGTTGCCCTCTGACTGTGCAGCATATCACTCTCCCTTTCCTTCAGCTCTTCATAATATTTTCAGCCAGGTCCTGAGCTATCATAGTAGTTTGTTGCTCTGCTGAGTTTAGTTTGGCTTTACTTGGCCAGAGTTGTGCCAATTCTTAACAATGGATGATTTAGCCGCCTTTTTCACCTCTTGTTACATCATCTCCCTTGTTCTTCTTGGATATTTAAGTTCTATGGTGCTGGCTGCAAGACAAGCATTTTCCTTTCTCCCAGCAATTTCTTTGTGAATAACAGAAAAGAAATACCCATTGATAATGCAGACATCATACTGGAGCTGTCTGACTTATCCCCATCTGGCCAACAGGCAGACCTGGTTCAGAATGAGTTCCCTAGTACCTCAGGACACACGACAACATGTTTTGTGCATTTTTTTTTTTAAAATTTCCTCTGTAACCACCTGTCTCCAGCTCTTTAAAATTGCACTTTTTCCCTCATTAATTAAGTTCTGCGGCCTTTATGAGAAAATTAAAGGAACGTTATTTTTTGAAACCTAATTGGTCTTTTAAAGGTCTAATAAGTAAGACTGGAAAATTAAACATAATATTTCATCTTTGTCTACTGTGCTTACTAAGTATTTAATTAAGTTCCAGGCTGAGATGACGTGATGGTTGAGAGGAGAGGGTTTTGAATTTCCTTGCCTCCACAGAGATCTTTTCTTTGAAGGACTAAGGATTTTGTCAGGAGAGCAAGCCTTTAAAGCCCAACTGTATCACACCAGTGCTGTTGAAACAGTGAATTGTAACTCATTAATTCAGTCCATCTTAACTAAACCTCGTGTTCACCTTACCCTCTCCTGACTCTGCCTAAAGAAGCTAGGGGAAGGGGCTGACTGCAGCACATCCACTTGTGTACTCTGATCTCTAGTGTCCTCCAGGCCTGGTTGATCTAATGCACAACTCTGCTGCTCTCCTCTAGTTCAGAAGGCAGAGTGAGATTTTGTTTTGCTCAGCCCAAACTCAGCCCAAGATTTTCTTTTGCTCAGCCTGGGGCCAGAACTTAGTGGACTCAAGTAATTCCACATCATCTCTCTCATTCCTTTATTCTGGAACTCTCCCTGCTGCTGGTGTCAGTCTGGTCCACTCCAGGTTTGTTAGTTTTATCTTCTTCCTCTTGTGATGCCAGGCAGAGACTCACCTGGGTGCTGCCTGCGCTGGTCAGAGCTCCTCACTGCTTGGAGGCTGGGTGCAAGCACCAGTTATTTAGTTTGGAATGCCAGCTTAGTATGAAGCAGGTTTTTGTGATACAGTGCCCCTGTGAATACAGTGCCACAGCAAATATCTTTTTCATTCCAACATGTCCACCATTTGTTCATGTCCAAAGTGTATAAATATGAAATAAAGGCTGTAATTAACCATTTGCTAACCACACAAATTCATAATCAGGCCAGACCCCATTTGAAAGGAATCCACATTAGGTAGGAATCCTCTTATTCTGGAAAGCTGATTTTCATTTGAAGTCTATTCCTCATTGATTTATACCAATCCTTTCTGGTGCTGATCTTATACTTCAATGTAAACAGGTATTCCCCATGAGGATAGGTCTGCAATGTCTCAGGACACAACAATCTGCTCCACAGTCCTCTTCAGACCTGTTCCAGTCTGAAACTCTGCCTTGAATAGGTTTGGCCAATATTCCAAGTGAAGTCTCAGTACTTGTCTGCTGACATCAATGCTTCCTTGTTTTCTCTGGAAACCTTTCACCCAGAAGTTCTTCTTTTTTGCCATATTACGTATTAGGAGCCATATTACATCGCTGGTGGTGATCATATACAGTAGTGATCATATACAATATACTCAGGCTTTTCTCCTTCTTTCCAGTAATTTCCAGCTAATGAGCCAAAGCTTGCAGTAGGTGTTCACTTACTGGTCCTTAAGTGCAGGACTTCACATTGTATAACTTTATTTCATTTCTGTTTTTTTAGTTCTTCTCACTTAAGATAGTGATGGTCTTTTCTTTTTGCTGACTATGCCTTCTGACTTTGTGCATCTGTTAATCACTTCTGCATACACTGGCTCTTCATGCCAAGGTCATCGAAACACAGAAGACACAGAATGAGATTGATTTCAATAGCAGCTGTTGAGGGCTGACCCTAAGAAACCTCTTACCAGAAATATCTTCTGCACAGAGGGCCAATTGCCTCACTCCCTTTAAGAAGCTGTCACAAGTTCTCTTACAATTTTAAAGTTGTCCAATTCCTCCACTTAATCCCATATCTTTCTATATTGTATCATATTAAATGAACTGTTGAAGCCAAATTAGTAAAACGCAGACCATTGCCATGAAAAGTAAAACTTGTTGTTGCATTTTTCTTGTAACTTTACGTCAATTTTTTAAAATTGTAAAATAAGTTCTTTAACCTTACATAGCATAAGGATCAGGTTAGTCCACTCTCTGCTTGAAAAATGAAAAGTACCTAAAGTATGCTGTTGGTTTGCTGTGCATTCATATTATATATCATTTACTATCTAGATGCAATGTCAGCACTTAAAAAGTAAGAATGAATTCTGTGCGCTAGAGTTACGACTGAGAGAAAGTAACAGAAACAGGCAGAATAAGCTAGTATTAAATGCTAAATCATATGGCAGCTCATGAGCTCACCTTTCACCTCTGGGAAGCTGGCTTTAATAGAAATCTATTGGAGGAGAAAAATGATGCCTTCAGCTCCTCTGCAGTTGTGCATACCCTGGGCAGTTGGGGCTGTGTTGGCGGGGGGCACGTGCCCGAGCAAACAGGTAAAGCTGCTTGCACAGGGCTCCTCTATGTGAGGCCTCTGGTACCAGGGCCCATCCGACCTCACCGAGCCCACGTGAAGCAGGAGCTGCTGCAAGGCAGGAACTGTGCAATGTCATTCACTCACCTTGATTTGTCTCGCGTAAATGTTTGGAAAGTTCACACACACAGCCAGCAGCAACGCTGCTCCTCCTCATACATCACTCTTGCTGTTTCCTTCCCACCATTGTTTGTTGTACAGGGATTCTGCAACAGCTGATCCCGAGAAACAGCTGATCTCTTCCAGTGTGCGCTTTCACAGCCAGCCTAGATCTTCTTGCCTGTCTCAGTTGCCCTTGCTGTCCATGGGCTATTATTTGATCATTGCTGGTTTGGCCCATCAGTTCTGCTTGCAGGCAAGTGATCTGCCCAGTCATTTAATGTCCTTTATTTTCTGGATTACATTGTTCTCCAGAGTATGTTGCCTGACTTCCGTGAAGTGCTGTCTCTCTTTCTGCCTTACTTATTTAAAGTGTCAATCACTCCACAACCACCTTTACTGCTATTAACCTCTTCCTGTCTTCCAAATCAAAACCCATTTCTCACTTCCATATGTCGACACCAGCAACAAGCATCGATTAAATGTCTTTCATTTTTAAAGCACACAGCCTTGCTACCCTTGCTTATATCTTAATGCTTCCCATATGCTTCTCATCAGACTCTAAATTCCTCTGTTTGCTTCCTCTGAGAAGTCATTCTTCATTATAATAAGTTGCCCCCAGTAAATTTATTCATCATCTTTTTCTATGACAGCCACGTTCTTTCACTACGGGAAATTAAACACTGTACCATATGGCCAGAGCAGCAAACTTTAGTACTCACTTGCTCAATTGTTTTAACACTTTGCCGCCTTCATACAACAGTCTGTTTGCCACTAGTGTGTCAGGCTTCCGCCTGACATATGCATTAGACACATTAATAGGAAGGAGGAAATTAAGTGAAGTTGACAATGTGAAGAAAGAACAGTATGATCCCATTAAGTTCCAAAAATTTACTATTTCTACTATTTTTCTCTGGGTTGGGGGATAAAAAGGCCCTTAAACTAATTCCTCAGAACATGCTATATCATTAGCCTGCTGTGCCGCCATATGACACCTTTCAAAACCAGAACAATGTGAGAATTCAGAAGTCTGGGGACAGCATATACATAGCTCTGCTGTGCATCCATTTTGTGAGCCTTGTACCGTCATTAGCTTTACTTTGCAAGCTGCAGTTGTTCCTCTAGCCACAATAAGTCCTGTTAATTAATGGCACACAGTGCACTACTGCTAGAAGCTTAATTTTCTCCATGTTTGTCTCAAGAATTTGGCTCCTCTCATGACAGAAGTTTTTTGGTAAATGTAGAAAATTGCATCTAATAGTATAGGAGGCATACAGACTTCCTTCCCTGGAGTCCTGGAGCCTTTTCTAATGTTGGCTTCTTGAATATCTTTCTTATATATTTATGGATCTCTTCTCAGGAGATAAAGAAAAAATTTAAAACTTGGGGTTGAAGACAGTTAAATGCCACATGTATTTTATTTCCTTGCATGAGAATGTCATCATTTTGCTTTGGTCATTATCTACCTATGGGCCAAATCTTAGGGTAGAAGATGACACCCCTGCCCCCACAGGGAGTAGAAGTGCAACTGTTCATGCTAGGGCTGAATTTGGCCCTTTCTTCAAACTTCCTCCTGCTCATTTATTGAATTTTTTTTTTTTTTTGGTCAGGCAACTAGCAAAAAAGTTAGTACATTCAGCCACACAGAGTTTCTATTCCTGTTTGTGATTTACAGCTGGGAGTCGTGTGAGAGCCGAGCAGCCCCGAGGTGACGGCAGAGCTCCTTGGGTGTGGCTCTGCTCCCTCGCACCAGAGGGGCTGTGACTCACTGCTGGCTGAGCCTCTGCAGGTGGGGTTCCTGTGAGTTCCTCTGCAGAGCCCAGCCGGCTGGATGGAGCCACTGGGCGAGTCTGCAGAACTTCAGATTTCCCTGTGACTGTTCGTCAAGCTCCCAGCCCTTTGATTTTTGTCCCATGAGAGAGGATGTACTTTTCTTCTATTACAGCCTGGTGACCTCAGCAGCTGTGTGTGGAGCAGCTGGGGATGGTCCCAGCAAGGCAGGCACACATGCAGAGATTGGGCACAGAGGCAGGACACGTGGAAAGATTGTGAAGCCAGTGTGGCATGTGACTCCTGAGGGCCAGTGCTATTTGCACTCTGTCAAATATCCAGCAGGCAATTTTCTCAAAAAACTATTGTTTTGAAAGTATGAAGTTTTAAAATGGTCAAACCTTTACAAATGTTTATTGATTTTTTACTTTGCTGAACAGGAAAAAAAAAATAGCTTTACCAGCATTATTTATGCATCAGATAATACATAGTTTTGCATTTTATTAGTTCAGTGTTATCCTGTGGGAACTGAACTTGACTCCACTATTATTCCTGCTGTTGTAAGTTAAGTATTGACAATGTTCTCAGCAGTTTATTTAAAAGGAAGAAAGGGTATAATAATGCAGCAAAAAGCATTTGGCATCCAGCATGGGGCTGCAGAAGTCACTATGAATAACCTGTGATCTTAAGGAAAAATCAATGCCAATCTCTGAAAGCTCAAGATTGGTTTTAAGGCTGTTGCTAAGGGGAAGGATTAACTGGTGCTCCTGGACTTCCAGGCAGGTGTGGGCAGCTGCTCAAATGGCAGAAGCCCACGAGGTCCATTTGGGCTCTGTTTGTGTAAAATCACCTGGTTTTGCCAAGATTTCTGTGGGTTTAGAGTTCAGCTCATCTAATATAAAATAACAATATCCAAGGATCTCCATTACATTTCCTCTTTCTGGATCCATTATTCACCACCGGTGTGTAACAACCAATAAAATGAATACCTGAAATGAAATTAATAATAAGCAATAAAAGGAAACCTTTCAAAAGTACTTCCTGTACTTCAAGTAGTGATTTGATTTGATTCAGTGCAAGATTTACTTTATACTGCTTTCTGTATTATCTTTAACTCAGAGTTTCTGCATTATATATGAAGATGGATCTGGGAGCACTAAGAACCACTAGATTAGAAGGGAGGTCATCTATTGTGTCCCTCAGCCCAAAGAAAGGAAGGAAGTATTATACTTCTGCCATCTTGACCCTCTGGAATGGGGACTGTGCAATCTCCCTACTCTCTCTATTCCAGTGCTTTATGCCCACAGAGAGAGCCCTTCCCAGTATGTTACCTAGGTCTGCCCCGCAGCCCTACTCGGAAGTTTATTACTTCTCATTACATCCACCATGAGAAAACAGGTTATCCCTCTCATTGTGAACCAGACTTTTATGTATTGGAAAGACTGTTATCACATCCTCTCCAAGTCTCTTTTAGAATAAGCAATCCAAATTTACGTCACCTTTCCCTGTAAATCACATGTTTTTAGACATCTGATCATTCTTGATTCTTTCCTTTGGGCTCTCTTCGGCAGGTCCATGTCTTCCTAAAAGGCTTTTCCTGCCATTCCTGAAAGACCCAGTGACACCTTCACTTGAAGCAGTCAGAGAAAAATATTTTCCTTTAAGTACTCTCCATGGATAAGTGAAAATGCTGCTAAAAGGGCTCACATAGCTGTTCTCAGATTTAAAGTATATCCCTCTTTGAATAGCAGTGGTCCAGTGAAAAAAGGAAATTATGCAGCTCTGAAGTGTATTAATTCACCTGAAAAATGAGCTGCCATTATGACCAGATAAAGACATTTCTGAGTGAGTCAACATGAATACACATCCACATGAAATTAAATTAGTCCGTTGCATGTGTGCCACTGAATAGTCAAATAGAAGAGGCAAAGTGAATCAGAGATTTAATGCATTCACTGATGGTAGAGCTGCTCTGAATAGCATTGCTTTGCCAGCCATTGTGCAAATGCACAGTACATGGCAAACATTGCCTTGAAGACCCAACAGCCTCAAGGGAAAGAGCAAGCAGTGGTAGGAGAATTTCACAAATGAAGCAACTTAAAGTTGGGAAAGGAACTGAGTTGCCCAGGACAGTTGTGGCAAAGAAATTTCGAGAGTTACCCTCCTGCCATGTCCATGGGGCATTTTCCTTTGCCATGAACAAATCCATGCTATGTCCTCGGAATTTGTGTGGTGCTATCTTCACGACCTTGAAGGAACCCAAGGCAGGGTTTCCGCCACAGAATCTTATGAGCACACAGGAGTCAGATTTGCCATGAAGGAGAGCAAAAAACTATTGCAGGATACCTATGTGTACAATCTTCTTCTAATTGTATCTGGCTTGAGAGATACTGAATTGTTTAAGGGAAGGCTGTGACGTTACATGCAAAGATGAGATCATCTCTTCTGCACTCTTAGTCTACACCTGTGCCAGCAATTTGGCATGAGATCCAATTTCTCTTGATTCAAATGGATCAGCAGGGTTGCCCCTGGCTGTCATAAAGCTCTAGGAGAGAGGGAGCACAAGTCAGAGGTTTTTGTGTTTTGAATGTTATGAGTTTTCTGCTAGCAGGAATTTGAATGGCTCTTTCTATGACTGTCAGGTGGCTTTGTCAGGAGTTTCTTCATTCCAGTCAGTATTTTTTTGGCCCATTTTCCCCTTTCTTCTTTTCCATCTAAGGGTCAACAGTTTAAAAATTGCAGGTACTGAGGATGTTCTACCTCCAGTGTCTCAGAGTTACTTGCAATCTGTTTGGAGGCAGTCTTGTCCTCAGAAAGAAAAGAGCTGAGCAGCCACAAATACATCAGCCCATCTTCCTTATATGTTCTCAAAGCTTGTGACTTGTGGCATAGGCAGTCAGAGGTCTCCAGGAGACACCCAGGCGGTCTAGTACCACGCTCACTCCTCAGACGGAAAAGAAAGCCAGCTCACCATAGAGTAGTTTGCTCTCCTGCCATGAGATCTTCAGGGATATAAGCTTCCCTCTGGCTTTCTTTTCTGAAAACTGTGTTCTTTTTAAAAGCATGCTTATATGAAATTAAAACTTAACACTATTTCATTGTTTGATTGCAGTTTAGCCAGCTCCTTCCAGACTTCCCCAGAAATCTGAAAGGCACACTTTTGGAGTGTAGTCGGAGCACTCAAAGTAGGGGCCCTTCTTCACAAAAAAGAATGTGTGACTGAATTGTAGGCAGAGATTGAGATGGGAAAACAGCCACCCTTGGCTGCTGAACTGAAGTTGCAAAGCTCCAAATCACCCAGCATGAGCCGGCTCTCTCCCTTGCTGCTCCCCTGCCATCTTCATGTTCCCCGGCCCTCACTCCTCCCCGGATCCCAGAGTTTGCAAAGCAAAAGTTAAACCCCTTGGTTTTAGTAGTTGCAGTTTGAGAGAAGGACACATATTTTTTGCAAGCTTTTCCAGGCTTGTGGTTTGCACTGTATTCCCTCTGAGCATAATTAACATAGGAAGGAAATGAATCTTGCAAAGTAAGTCAGTGTGTTCCAGAGCTGTTCGGTTGAGTTAGCATTGCTCATGGTTTCAGAGGGTTGGGCAGCAGGAAAGGTGGCATTTACATGTGCCATATTTCCTGGTCACTTAATCCAAACTAAGCACTGCTACAGAAGAAAAGCCAACAAAACTTGAGAAGACAGAAAATGCCCACTGTACTCAGATTCCATACTAAACTCCTGTTTCTCCAATAAGGAACCTTTTCTCTTCTTTTTCCTTCTTATTTTTTTCCTCTCTAATGCCATATGTACAGCTTGAGGTTATATTGGAATGTATAAATCTCATGTGAGCCACAAAGCATTAAGCCACCATTATCCTTTTAATTTAATTATCTCAGTTCCTACCCTAAAACATTTAAAACTAATTGAACACCCGAGGTTTTCCTGTGAAGTTTATTTCCTAAACGTTATTGAAGTACTGTTGATAAAGCCAAAAGGTACAAAGTCAGCACTTCCTTAAACAGCCTGATTTATTAAAATAGAAATGGGAGGTTATTTATAAATAGGATCCAAATGCCAAATTGTTCTTATCATTTTATGTTTCTGTGCCATGTATCCTAGCTGATTTCCAAGAACAACCACTTAACTTCCATGAAGCTGGGCCAGCTTTCCTTTCCCTTATATTATCACTTTAAGGCGCTTGCCAGTTTGTTCTTTTTAACTATTAATTTACATTGTCTCTTGGCATTTTCTTTGTCTTGATTTGAACTGTTTGGCTTTCCTTGTTCTTGATGTCACAGGCTGTATCTAATACTTCATTCATGCTGCTAATGGTTCCCAAATGTTATCATGTTACAAAGGGCTGTATTTTCCAGTAGAAATGTATTTTATGGTCTTGGTGAAGCTCATAGCATAAAAGACTTGTGTAGCACAGAATGATCATTATATTTCTTCCCAACATGTGAAACCAGTAAAATAGTTTCACATGCATACAGGCTGCTTTGTCGTTAAAGTTAGTTCTGCCTCTGTGTTTCCCTCTATTATGTGAAGTTGGATCCAGCTGCAGAATTTGGACTAGAATTTAAGTTTGGTGTTTTCTTTTGGCAGGTTATAAAGGCACAAGGTATTGGGGCTTTTTTCCAGGATAAGGAAGGCACTCATGCTTCCAGCATTAAACAACTTTGCCTTTATATAAAGAAAAATACAGATGAGGAGATGTGGAAAGAGCAGAGGTTTCCAACTTTTAGTGTGTTTTGTACAGGTAGTTGCAGCCTTAAACATGATGGCAAATATCAACCCAACAATGAATGAAATTGTTTTACTATGAAAATCTGATAACTGGGTAATAACAGACCCTCACTCCCAATTTCAAATTCAAGTTGGTAAGCTTGTATCTGAAACTAAATGGAGAACTTTATCTGTGTTGCTTTCTCAATACAATTAATTAAAGTAGGAATGCAAAAGGCAGAGATTTTTAAATTTCTTCCTGCTGGGTTACCTTTCCAAGTAGTTCTGTTGAAATCACTAAAACTTAAGTTTAAGCTGTCAAACTCTGGCCTAGTAGATCACCGGGTCTTTGAGCTGGCCATGACAATTGTATTTGGTAGCTGTTTTACATGTAGTATCAGATTTCAAGTGAAGAAAACCAAACTAAATCAGGTAACCAGTGAAAAAAAATGAGTATTTCCCTTTTTGAAATAAATTGCCAGCAGTTACCATAGTAACTGCTAACAGTAGAGCATTTTGAGTGTCTTTTTTAGAACAGCAAGGTAAAATATTCCTTTTTCTTGGGAGAGCTAAAGATTGTTCATCTAATACAATGGATTAGCTAACTGTTGTTTCCATATCAATTCATCTCCAAGACAGAAGTTCAGTAGGTTCAGTTCAGCTCCTCTCCAGTGGTCAGCTAAAATCTGCAAAGCCAAAGCATGATTTGCTGTCCCAGTTAGCTGGACTGCTTGAGCAGAGGATGGGTTTGCAGACCTGGGGTTAGTCTGGTTAGTCACCTCCAAAAGAGGTTTCTGCTAGTGAGATATTAAATGTAGGGATTATGTGTAGAAAGGCTGAGCATGTCCCATTTCTTAGATCTCTCCAGCCGAAGCCATTTCCCCAATTAATTCAGAACTGGAAAAATATTCAGGAAACCAGACTGAAGGTGACTCCAAACCACAGCAAACCGTCAGGCCACAAGTTGTGCTGGTGAGCACTGGCACTGAGATGTGGGTATATAACATTGAAGATGGGTTAAGAGGAGGTTTATAGTAATCTTCCCCACCAAAAAACCTCCCCAACCAAACGTAGTCCAGCTTACTTGCCCCCTCCAGGAGCTCTTGCTATATCTTTTTCATTGAATAATCCACCAATGCTCTTTCCAGTTCAGTTTGTCTGATACAAATGAGGGGACTTCACCACTGCTATGCTGAGGCTACTTGCAGTTTCTCAGGTCCCTGTTTTCAGGTATTTCTCCTGAAAATTGCCTAGACCATCGTATTCCAGTTTCTAGCAGACAGCTAGCCATTTTCCTGAAAATTATGATCACCAGTGTAATTGTTACCAGAAGTACAGATACCCAGCAAGGATGTCAAAAGAGCAGGCAGGTGCAAAGTTGGAATTACTCTCCCATTCCTTAACCTAACTGTTCTCAGTCAGGTTTTCAGTGGAGATAATATGAGAAAGCGTGGTCTGCTCACACAAATGTCAAGATCAAAGTCAGGCATGCCAGGATCCTCAGCTGTTATAAAGAAGTTGTTATAAATGGCAATATCTTGGTTTGCTCATCTGAAAAGTGTGTCTTTGTTTTTCAGTGAGTTCCCATCAGAAGCTGTTGGACCATTTGGGGCTATTTCTCTAGTCGTTTGCAGCTTGACACGTTTCTCTTTTGAGCTTTATGCCCTCTTGAGGTGATAGGAAAGCCATACCAAACACAGTTGAATAGCTATTTCCTTAATCAACTTTTTACAAAACTTTTTAACCTGAGGTCTTTTAATCTCTCATTGTAAATCAGTCACTTCTGTTCCTTCATCACATTTTTTCCTACTCTTTTAATTCCGCCCCATTTGCCAACACCTGCCTGGATCTGAGGTGCCCTGGAGAAATGGCAGTGTGGACTGACTCCTCACCTTTGTGCCAAAGGAGGAGAGACCGCTACCACCCTGAAATTCTGCATTTTCCAGCTATTGGGCATGGAAAATAGAAATACTTACCATGCAAAAGGACAGCAGGAGAGACAAAGAATATCCAGTGCAGGTGTGCTGTGTTGAGCTCCAGTGAAAACTGAACATAATCATTTTTTCAAGTCGGGAAAATATTTGGGATACACGGTTTGCTCTTACAGCTGATAACAATATCCTTGCAGGAAATCTATCATAGGGAAGTTACTATAAAAATGATACAGTCAAAGTAAGAGTGCTTATTAAAAAAAAAAAAATAGATTATGGTCTGATCCACTTATGTACATTTACTGTCATATGTTTCTGCATGTGCAGTTAAATGCAAGACATGATCACAGAAACAGAGAACAATCTTTATTGGAAGGGATATTTGGAGATATCTGGTTCAATTCCTTCCTGAAGCAGGACCAGCTTTAAAATTATACTAGCTTGCTCAGGGCCTTAATTTTCACATTACAAACATTTCTGATAATCTCTGAAGAGGACTTCTGAATAAGCAGCCAGAGCTTTCTTCAGAGAGGCTGTTGTGTGTTTTCAGGACTGGGACAGACCCTGGGAAGATGACTCTAATGCTTTCCAAAGTATTAACCCATAAAACTCATCCTGTAAGTGCTCCACTTATAAGAAGCTGCAATTGCTGTTAAGAAAATGTCCCAAGGCCAAGAAGAAAATATCAATATTGCACAGCCATCAAATTTTGTACTTTAGGTCTTCCAAGATCTCTCTTGTCATAGTAATACATAGGTGTGAGCTCAAAAGTGTCTATTGGAATAGATGGGTATCACCAGGGACTGTGGAGGAGTCCTGAGACCACTCTGTGAGCTCTCCGGAGCTGGATACCACTTCTACGCCCAAGGTGGCAAAGCCATCTCTGGGTCACTTCAGTGAAACTTATTAACCTCTCCGTTTCTTTACAGATCGTCTCTTTTTTGTAGTTTTAGGATCCAAAAGTTCAGTTAAGGGGAAACCTTTTGAGAATGTGTTGCAATACCACTTTGCCAGAGCGAACTGGGGAGCCAGACGTGGCTTTGGTTCTGTCTGGTCAGATTTTGTGAAAAAAAAACCAAACCAAACAACAAACTGAATCTTGCCAGAGCAGAAGATAAAAGCTGATGTCAAAAGAAACAGTGTGTTCTCACTTACTTTTTCTTTTGATGATATAAGTCTGGTGGTTTAATAGTGCTGGTAGTTAAGCAGGAAAGTTTTCTGTAGTTAACTCTTTGCAGTGACAGATATTAATTAGTTTTACTTCGACAGCAATTCTTCAGTAATAGCTCTTCAATGGCAATTTCTATTTGACTGATTTATAAGGGCTCTTTACCCTCTATTAAAAGACAAGTTAAACTTAAACTTAAATCTTATTACTCATAATTGGAGTTTGGAAAAAATAGTATAGAATTCAGACTTTTAAATTTTAATTATGAGTGCATTTAATAGTCATGAAAGTGAACAGCTAATTGCTCTGATTTAAACTAGACACAATTGCATGTTCTGTACAAGCTTCACCTTGTAGTTCAGCCACTGCACCTCAACCCTGAGTCCTGTTGATCCAATCTTGTGGGGTTTTTGCAGCAGGACAGCCAATTTGTCAGTGTGTTTTATGACTTAAATAAAAAAAGAAGCAGATCACCAAATTCTTTCTTTATCCGAAAGTGGGCTTTGAGCTTACAGCTGCAGGAGGCAACTGCTGAGGTAATAGCCCATTGTTCAGCAGGAACCTTTTGGTTCTGCAGCTGAAACCTAACAGGGGTAAAATCAAGTGCTTATCCATAAAACTAGTGAATTTTATGTATTTTTTAAAAAAGAAAACTATTATTAATCCTTATAACATTTTAGTGTTGTATCCATTGTCAAATACTTTATGTCTCTTTCTGGATCAATATTCTATGAACATATGTCTGTTCTTCATATTATTGCTTTTTCCTTCTTTGGAGATGGGGTGCACTTGGAGGTGATAATACATTCCAGCTCGCAGTACTCAAAATTAATGGCCAGAGTACCGAGAAGCTTGCCATAGATGTTAATAATCCTTTTGTGTGCTTTTTTGTTTTTGTTACTTCCATCTGTTACCACAGGAAGGATGACTAGATAATAAACCCTGTCTATACCTTCACCACAAAATGAGAGAGGAAATGAGATGTCAGCAAAAATGCATAGCGTGCCACAATCATGGTTAGCAGTATTCTTAGCGGTGACTTAAAGCCTCTAACAAATTTTGTTGTGTTGTTGTAAATGCCCGTATGTCTGAAAAGTCTGGGACAGTTGCAACAGGGTCAGTTCAACCAGGATGCTGCTCCTCAGGCGCTGGGGTGTCCACTGAGACCCAAGTCAACTCTGGTGTGTTGATTCACACTATGATTAAATATGAACTTCACCTTTAGGCTGAGATAGTAGTATGCAGGATTTTGCAATACTGAGAAGCTATTGTGCACTTTGAAAAATTCTATTTGAATGGTGTAGTTGTCAAAACAAGATGTCCACATTTCCATCAGTTGATCCAAATTTCCAAGTCAGCCTTCCTGGTGGCTCTACTGGCACAAAATTGAGATCCTGTTCTCAGTCTGCATAGGTCTGGGCTTTATTCCAGCATCTAGCAAGAGGATCAATATACTCCATAACTACCTTTATACACTCATACTCTGGGGATATCTGAACCCCAGCAGACACCCATATTGCCTTCTTCCTATCTTACAAGCTCAGCTGGATTGTTCTGAAACCACATGCAGGTGGCTCCTAATTTTAATATCCTCTATACAATGACTGCCATGATGTGTATGAGAGAGAAAATCCCACGCCCCTCTGATTTGATGAGCTGGGGCCTCTGATGGGTTTCTGAGCAGCCATGAATATGCAGAGCTACAGAGAAAGAAGCTGAGCAGCTGCAAGTCTTCAGGTGCTCTTGCAGGAAGGAATGAGAGTCTGGGAATACGGGGCATTTGGGGGGAATCTTACTTGTCCTATGGTGGGGCTATAGGCTTTTTTTACCATGGTGTTAGCTAGGCAGGCCCTGCCTTCGGGGCTAAAGTTCCACATTGGAGACCTCTTCCAAAAGACTATAGTAGTCTTAGACCTGTGCAGAGAAGCTTTTGAAGATAAAGGACACTTTTCATAGGTTATTGATAGGAGTTTCAAGACCACACTTTCAGTGTTTTCTGTCGTTCCTCTCAGTGCTACACAGATTCTGTACTTGCCCCTGCATCTTTTCTCCCTCCAAGAAGGCACAGTGTGGAAAAAGCAAAGCTTCCATTTACTGGCCAACCTAGATGTGCCATCAAGTCCATGGAATCCTTTCTGCTAAATGTGGCCTCACAGTTGCTCAGGGTTCAGAAGAGTGAAGCTGGATCCATAGAAGTCTGACATTTCAGGGTACCTGAATATAAAGCTTTTAGTTTATTAACCTTTGCTGTGTCATCTGGATGAGCTGCAACATCTAAAAAGCCTTCAAATGTAATTTTGAAAATGGTGTGGAATGAAAAATAAAAAATCTTCCTGTGACATCTTCGAACAGCACTTAAAACTTCCATTAATATTATGAATGAATTCAGCACATAATCTGCTGCTGAATCAAAACTTCCAGCACTATATTCCAGCTGCATTAAAAGCTGTATTTCCATTAATGTGAAGAATGAATGCAGCATATAATATATTGCTGAATCAGAATTTATGCAACAGGTTAGTTAAGAGGCTACCATCAACTCCTATAACTCAAATATCTGAAGCCTGACCTACTGCTACAGCCACTGCAATTAAAAAGCCAGCAGTAGATATGAAAAGCATGTCTGTCTGTGGAGGAAAATCTATGTCTCTGAACAGTGATGTGAAGAGGAAATGAAGAGGTTGGAAAAATGGACTCAGAAAGCCAAACAGTCACCCCTTTGATAAAACAGGCTCCTATTGCAGTCTGTTTTCTTGGGAAGATGGCAGAGCGTGCAAAAAGTTTAGTATTTCTATTTAAAATTTTAGTATCATCTCATTTTGCTTCTTCAAGGAAACATACAGGAGAAAGTGCAATAAAGTTTGAAAAACTACACAAAGTTTGAAAGATAATACAATAATGTGTTCACATTTTTCAAAATTTGCCTTCAGAACCCAGTTCTCTGAATATCTGTGTCCCTTTCTCTTATATTTTGTTATGTTGGGAAAACACAGAACTTGTGATGTTTATTTCCTAATTTGTGAAGATGAATACTCTCTTCAAGGAGGACATTTTTCCTCTGATGGCAGGAGTAACAGATAAAAAAATCCTCAGAGATCCCAGCAGCTCTCTCCCAGTCCAAGAGACATAAGAACATAAGAAAGCAGCAGTTCAGTTTTGAAAGGCAGAGATCTGGTGTAGTTAACAGGTTCCCTGGGAAAGGAGAGAGACTCTTTCAGGCTTATAGGACACAAGGGGTCCTGGCAGGCATTTCCCTACCCTAAAACTGGGACCTGCATTTGCAAATTCTGTCCTTGTGCAACAGTTAGTATCTCAGAGGGAAAGAAGGACCTTGGGTGTTTTGATTGAGACTCCTCTTTCCCCTCTCTTCTTCTCTCTCAGCAAAGTGCTGCCAAGGGTGACATGCACCTGTATTGTCTGTCCCATGAGATAGCAATATATAATTCTACTTAAAGTTAGCCAGTACAATTTCACTTCTGCTTTGATGAGGCTGAATTTTGCTAACAGGTTTACCGCCAAGCTTGCTATCTTGGGAATTAGCATTACTCCGTCTCTGTCTTTATTATCAGCCCCATTATTTCAGTCCCCCATCTATAGCATTCCTAGCTATTAATTTCATCTTTTATTATCATTCTATACCACCGTCTACATTTTTTGCATTTCCTTTTCTATTTTTACTAATGCAAAATGGCTTTATTATTCATTTAATATTAACAGTCTTCTTCCATCCAGAGCTTTAATTTCAGCTAGTCTTGGTCTTCTCAAAGTGCTTAGACATTCTCAGTCAAAGGCAGCTGAAGATGTACAGTTCCTTGCAGGCTTAGACCCAGACATGAGAGGAACTTCTGTGCTCTCTAGATGTATTAAACTAATTGCTTTGACTTTCATGGACTTATTGTGGGTTCAAAGGGCAACAACTGGGCATCCTATTTGAGAATTTCAAGGGAGATGGAGGAGCACAGGAGAGCCTGGGAGCAGGTTTCAATTATTTTATTAGACAAAGGGTTAAGAGTCATGCCTGGGAGGAGAGATGAGTGTTTCTTGACATGGGATTTGGAGTGTAGCAACGAGGACTTGAGGGCTTTTTGATCTGGCATCTTTCTCAAGTATTATCTGACTTTTCTGTAAAAGAAAAATGAAAAAAGAGGAAAGGATGGAAACTGTCTCCTAGGCAGGAGATCTTGTAATGAATTCTGACACCAAAAAGAGCTTAAGAAACACTTGTGTGGGTACAGCTAGCAAATCCTGGGGCAGACAAAAATTTATGCTAAAATGATAAGGAGTTTTGTTCTCTGGGAACATGTTCCCTGTCCTGATACTTCCAGCAATGAATTAGGAAACAAGTTTCCATGTTTTGGACAGGCTTATGTATTAAGAGTTATTGCTTGGAAAGGCCATTAAGAAAATAACTGCAGTAAAACTATGAATCAATTATGGAAGAATATCTGAAATACAATTTTAGTTTATAGATGCTTTCAAGCAATAAAGCATGATGAGTTAATTCTCTTATGCCTGTTTCTAGAGCTGCAAAGATGAGATTAGAACTTGCAGATTTCTGGCACCTTGTCTGTGCTGAGTCCACAGACAATTTACATTCTGCATCATTTACTGTGCTAATGCATGGAACATGGTAAATGTTTTAATATTACTGTTCCAGACTTCTGTTTCCCCACTTTACATATTTTAGTCTCCCATTATGAACCACAAATAACCACTGTAGAGGAAAAATCCACTGTAAAAGAATAGGAAAAACCACAAGAAATAAAGAAATTAAACTCTTAATAAACTACTCTTACTATATTACTAAATACAATTTATGTAAATTGCAAAATATTGAGTGTAATCTGGCTATCTGTTCAGTGGCATCCCATAGCGTGAACCTGTGACAAAAGCTTTTTCTGTTTACATCTGTTTAGGCAGCTTGGGTTGTCGATAGTCATTTGAACAAAGTTGTCTGCTTAGCCTCAAAAACAGGGAGTGGAACTGTTTAATGCAAAACTGGGACTGAATTGTAAAACACATGGAAAATAGTGCAGCAACTACTATAACTTCCAGTAGTTTTTATTCAAAGTTGCTTCAGAACAAAGGCTACAAAAGAGTAATTTCAAGAAATATACCTCAATAGAGAAGAGGTACATGAAAAACCACAGAAGGGTGAGCTATATTCCAACACCAGCCTCATACTTGTAATGAAAAGTGAGTGCAACCCTGTATTCTCCAAACGCTCACAATATGAATCAGTATGTCCACGAGTAGGTGTTAAGTGGAGTATGATAACGATGTAGCTCTGATCCTACCGCCTACACCTCAGCAGTATTTGAATACTACAGAATTGTAAGTGGATTTTGTCTCTGTGATGTTATTCCCCCTCTTCCTCCTAATGCAGGGAAATAACCCTTCTCACAGCTGAGTAGGTGTTAAGCTTGGCAGAGAAAATGGGGTTGTTTGGTGGAATGGGCTATGTGTGCACGCCTGGGTGCAATCCCACTGGTGTGGCGTGCCCATCACTGCCTCATTACATGGCCTGCATAAGGCCACACAAAAAGTTGATCCAGAAACTGAATTTTCTGAACCAGTGCTGAAGCCTTCTTGCAGAACTGATTTTCTAAATAATGTAATTCTTTCTAACAGAACTAAATCTTTTGCCTATGTCCTATGAAGAGTGATCATAGGGTTTGGTCTCCATGCAATAAAGATATATGGTCCTGAAAGTGATTCCTTTATGGACTAAGGGATTCCTTTATGGATTCCTTTATTCGGAAATTAGAGCCTTGGATAGTCCAGGAAAGTTTCTTTTGAGGTCTTGCCCTGGAAAGGCTTGTGTATATTGTCTCTGTATTCCTTACAGCACTAGACATGAAACTTTCCTTTGTGATTCTTTTTCTAGTGAAACCTTCATACGATGAAAACCGTGAGGACAAGATGACTACTCCTATACCTCCTATACCGTAGAATATGAAACATTTCTTTTTTTTTTTTTTTTTTTACTACTGATATGACTGTTAAAACAGGATATATTAATTCCTTCACTGGGTAGAGAAATTTCATATTCTATTAAGTATTAAAGTGAATCCATGGACCCTGACACATTAAAATTTGATTTTCTTTCTTTTATTTTATATGCTGTCAAAACAAGAAAAGCTAAAAGGCTTCATTCGAAAAACATTGGAATGAGCTGTTTGGATAATACCGAGAGCACCCACCCTTCCCCCTTTCCCCCTTTCTTTGGTTGCCAAAATAAACCCAAGCCAAACGAATGCAGTTTGGTGAAGGGTATTTGGCTTGCAGGAGTTGCATCTTGTGACAGCAAATGGTTCCAGCAACAGTTCAGGCAGCATTTTCCAGCATGTTTTCTGTGTGTAGAACCTCAGGACCCCTGCAAGATGGTGGCTTTGAGAGACTTGGACATAGTCTCTAATCTTTTTTCAAATCAGCTTTCCAGGTGTCCTTTTGCTATGCAGCCTCCAGATAGCTGATGAGTGGTCATAGCATTGGAAGTTTTGGTTGTTACAGCTCTGTCTAAATCAGAAGAGTGGAAGGAGGTAACCTGGGGATATAGAAATACACTCCTGAGCCAGACCAGGGGTCTTCACAGTAAAAGCAGTTATTTAAGGAGACTGTGCAAGCTTGGCCATTGTCTGCAGTCCATACCCCTTGTATTCCCTGAGCATCAAAATCCCCCTGTGGCAGCAAACACCAGAAATCCTCTACGTGTTTTGTAAAGAAGCAATTTATTTTATAAGTTTTAACCCAATCTTATATTGTTTTCATCGAGCACCCCTTTTTCAAGGTACAGGACTTGGTGAAAACTACTCTGCCTTTGCCTGAGGAAGTGCAGCCAGTGGAGGTGGGGACGAGAGAGGAGGAAAGGGGTTTCTTATAATTGTTTTGTAAAAATATGTTTGTTAGTAGATTAAATAAACTAAAGCTCTAGCAGAAGCCAAGTAACACCACCTCAGTAGCTATGTCCTGCCCCTGAAGGCTAGCCCAGTATTTATAAATTGCAGAATAAGGGAACCAAAATAGTGGCTCAGATGTGGTCATTCTCTGCCACATGCATGAGAGCATGTGGACCCTCTGTCATGTGCAAGAAACCTTGTCCGGTACTTAGCCTAAGTTTGCCTTTCTTTAGAATAATTTTTGTATATGCAAGCATAAACCCCTAGACCACACTAAGTAAGTAAGTGCTTTTCTTTCTTAATTTTCTCCGTGTATTTATCTTATCTCATCAGTAGCTGTCACTGTGTCAGGTTATGTGTGGTACAAGGGCTTTTTTTAGCTTGTTCTCTATTCACTAGATTCTCCCTATTCTATGGCAATTTTAGTTGTGTTTTTACTTCACTCTGATTTCCCTGAATAGGATTTGTCTCTTGGCTGTCTCATGTATGTTTTATTTCAAGAGACGTTTGGTGTCTGGTATTTCTCAGCTCTCCGACTGGTTTCTCTTAAGGTCCTTGAAGGTTTCTAATTCCAGAGACGCCCATATTTTTTTATAGTCTCACGGCTTGAAGCGGAGGCCAAGAGACAAAACAGAAATAAAATCAAATATATTCCTGTGAACTACCACCTCCTATTAGTGGCTTTATGCAACTGTCTTCTATTAGAGGCTTCATGCTGCCGTTACCAGAGATGTTTCTGAATCAAAACCTTGGAATTAAAACTGTGGAGCCCCGGGGGGAAGGGAGTTGCTCTAGATCTGAAATCTTATGCTGGGTCCCTCTGGCTTCTCTCGGCTGGTTTCCTTTGAGGCGTGTTTCGTTGGGAAATAAAACTCCTCAAAGGATGCAGTGTTAGTGCCCNAAAAAAAAAAAAAAAAAAAAAGTCACATAGCGGCGGGACAAGATTTAAAGCAGATTAGAAGGGACATTTTGGCAAGAGGTGGAAATGGGGAGTTCGCTCGGCTATGCAAAAAGACTTATTTCCAGGATTTATCGATGGGCGCCAGAGGAGTGTTGGCCAAATGAGATGGGAGCAGATTGCCTGCGGGCAGCTCTGCCTTTGGCCGGGGTGCGCGGCGCGGCGGAGCTCAGCCAGGGGATGCTGGCACCGGTGGTGCCCCCGCTGTCCCCTGCCGAGAGCCGGCATCCAGCGCGGCGGGGGCGGCTGCCGGGGCGAGCACCGGCCGGGGCTCTGGGCCCGGGCATTGCCGTGGGCCGGCTCAGCTCAGCTCTGGAAGGGGACTGTATACTTTTCTCTTTTATCTATATAATCTTTGTTCGTGTCATCCTATGACAGCCTCTTGGTGTTCTGGCTTTTCAAGATCCCTTCTGATTGTGAAGAACAGAGTCCCTAAAATGTAACAGAAAGCATGGTTCGCTCTGCATTTCAGCTTGGTGCGTTTCCCGTTCTTTTTTCCTGCAGTCAGTCATTTCTTAGTGATTTATCTGAGATGTCTTTGGTTTCTTTCTACAGTTAATAATTCTGGATTTTGCTGTTTGAAAACTATGCCCATGAATGCTGATCAATTCTTGGTACAAGAGATTGTCTGTGGTAATATGGGGAAAAGAAGCAGTTGCATCTCTGAGGTAACAGGCTATTGGATTCCACTTTCTTTAAGCAGAGGAAAGAAGTCTGTGAGCCAGCAGAATCCAGTATTAAAAGACATTAATGGAATATAGAGAAGCTTATTAAATCAACATTAAATTGCAAACAAGCCATAAGCTTACATCTAAAGCCTTGTCCCAGGCTTGATTATAAGAGTTCACTGAAAGGTTTTTTCTGGCTTCAAGGTTTCTTGAAGATTTCAAACCCACGGCTTACTTCATTTACAGGTGAGAAGTATACTTCTTTAGGCCAGTCCCAGTCTCCACATTGCAAGTTCAGTTAACTGAAATAACTGTATTTTCAAGCAGAGTCCTCAAACCTACAACAGGTTTGGCTAGATCTCAAGGTTACTTGTGATTATTCATAAGCAATAGCTATATTGTGCAACCAGTCACCAGGGTAGTGGCCAGAAAATCAGCACTGTAGCTCTAAATCAGCTTTGAGTTATATCTGAAACTGTTTAAAGTAGAAGCTAGGGGAAAGTAATGTCTGCCATTCAAGTAAATAGAGGATGCCATTTCTTTAAGAAAAAGATAGAAAGAATTCTTCGTACAGGTGGCATGGGAAATGATGTATGACATTTCAATAACCGCTTGCTACTTTTTTCTTAACCCTGCATTAAAGACATATTGAGTTTAAGATGGGAATCTTTACCAGGCACTCAAAGACTCCCATTGTGAAATGGAAGGAGGTGGGAAGAAGGAAACAGGCAAGCTATCGTGTTGCTGTCAAATCTTCCAACCCTGTCTTCCAATCTTGAAGGGATTGTTTTCTTCCCAGTCCTTCTTTTTTTTACTCTCAGTAGCACTTTTTCTGCGGTAAGGATAGAGGAGAAAAATCAGGCCTACCCTTTCTATCTCTGCTCTTTTCTATGGGATGGTTCTGCCACAAACTTTCTTCCAAGGCTGGTCACCTTTTGGCATCCAGTTTGTTCCAGCCATCTTCATCTCATTATCAATTATATCCAGTCCTCCTTCAAAGCGCTTCACTAGAAATGTCGATGTCTTGTAGCATCCTTATCTGCAGAGTGATGGGTGTCAAATCTGCCTTATCACAATCTGCCACCAGGGTTTTTACATGTGTAACTTTCATTATAGTTGACAAGAGTGATATATGCAAATCTACCACATAGCAAGCAAAAAAACCTCTTTTAAGTAATGAGATTTGAAGAAATACCTTCTGTATATGATAGCAAAACTAACATAAGATAGAAGCAACAATACCTATTAGAAGTCAAATATGCTATGCCAAGATGAAGACTATTAAAGCTGCTTCACAAACCTATACATAGGTCTCTCTCTGGTCCATCGTGGGCCAAGTAAGAGAATTTTCCATAATTCCAGGGTTTTGATAATTAGATGGACAAGCCAAGAACCACAGCATACAGTAGCATCTATATTGTGTACTTGAAATGTTATAGGATGAAACATGGAAAAAGCAATTGAAGGAACTGAGGAAAGGACTCAGTGAAAATTTGAACCAAACAGTAAAATGTTGTATATCCCCCCAGAGGAAGCAAGTTTGATTCAGCTTGTCATCAAACACTCACTCACTCACTCACTCACTCACTCACTCACTCACTCACTCACTCAGAGCAAATGTGCCACACAGTACTCTGGCCACAGAAATGCTTTTACTGGAAAAGAAAGAACAAGGCACAACATATATTGTTTGTATTCATTAAAGACAGTGAAACGATCACATTAGCTGCTGACTAAAAGCTTCCCAATTTGTAATTGGCTTAGACCAATGATACAAGTGGTGCCAGTCTGGGGCCATGTACGTAGGAGTGCTTCAAGGCAGAGACTGAGTTTTCAAGACATGAGGCAGTAAGCAGTTGGGTATCAGAAAACAGAATTAGGACAGGAGCTTATAATCAGGACTTATCTGTCATAAATATAAGTCTTTTGGCTATTTTCCAGGGCTTTATAGACATGAATTTGCTTTCTGGGTTCAGTTCCCACAAACTTCCTGTTCCTCTCAGACAAGTTTCAGAGCCAAATGTTGATCTTCATTTATTCCTTTTAAAATTCCTATTTCTTCATCTGTAAAAAGAGGAAGAATTTTTCTCACACCTTGCATTTTGTCTGTTTGTCACAGAAACAGACATGTACTGTGCACCTGTCAGTGACATTTTAGCTGATGTCTCTACTTGCTAATACAACACAAGCAATGGATCAGTACTCACAGCAGATTTGAGCAAGTTCCAGACACAGTCCCAAATTCCAAACATTGTGACAGCAAGGGAGCCACGTAGCAATGGCACATGTGCAATAATTCAGAAATGAGATTGACCAGAAGGATTTAGCCACATAAATAAAGGTTCAGGAGTTTAACTCTGAAAGTGATCAGCCAGTAAAATAAACTTTCAAAAGAAGTGGTGGGATTTCTCTATTTCTTGATATTTAAAAAAAAAGTCTGCAGTGGATGTCTATGTTAATCAAGCACAGTTTTTGTCTTTCAAGAAGAGACAGGCTAGAGAAATTCTACATTCCATCCATTTAAAGAAATCAAATTAAATTAGGTAATGTGGTAAACCTTTCAAGTCACTCAGGTCTAAATGGGAGAGACATAACATAACGGAGACTCAGAATGAAGAATATATGAGGAACATTCATACATGAACCTGCAAAAGACCAAGCAAAATTTGTTTCAGACTAACAGAAACTTAGTGTGTCTGTATCCAACAGACACAATTTAGAGACCAGATTTGCACAAAGTAATGCAATCTTCTTTTCCGGGTCTGTGTGCTCCTCACTCTCCTCAAATATGTAACAAAGTGCATTTGCAAAGGCACCTTTCATTTAAAAACTATAAAGAATTCAGAGATTACAATGTATGTTTCTCTGAAAGCAAGTATCCTGCATTCAACAACACGCCTGAGTAGATTATAAACCTATTCTTTTTCTTTTTCCTTCAAATTCTGAAATTTGAATCTTTCAAATTTCACTGAAGAAAACACCCTAGAATTACTACCTAAAATGCCCTTACTGTTCAGCCATATTTATTAGCAGGATGAACATATAGGAGTAAATTTTGGAATAATTTACCTGGAACAGGTATTTTAATCTTGAAAGTCCTGTTAACTGACAGGAAAGGTGATCACATTTCAATATCAAAACTGGAACACTTTTGTATTGACGTATTCTAAGATTGTGAAATGCTTCTGTGAAAGAGAGATTCTTCTTGTAAAAAAAAAAAAAAAAGTGTCTTGTTACGCTCTGGAAAGCCTTAGATGTGGCGATAATGTACACCTCTTTTTCTAAATAACTTTTTCCAGTTGTTTAAGGTCTGATCTGCAGTTTTCTCTCAATATTAAAAATCCTTATTTACATTTACTCTCTGAAAAGAAGCAACTTAATGAGGATTAGGCATATCTGCTTTTTCACTTGCTTCCAAATACTGATCATCTCACCAGAAACCCAGTGCACAGGTAGGTTGCATTTGTGATAAAGACAGAACACTGTGTCTTGGGGAAACATGATGTAGCCACCTGCTTTGAAAAACTTGCTGTAAGAAGATGAGGCATAAAAGATTTTCCTGCAAAGGGAGAGAACATGATACAGAATCTGGGCTTGCATGAACATATACATTCAAGCATATGGATGTTTTACTAGAGAATTTACATATACTGAATTGCCCCACACTTGGTACAAGTAAGAATGGTGCTATTAATTTGGCCAGCATGATCTCAGTTTGAAGGCTAGCAGAATCTGGTATGCAAAATAGATTTCTTTCTGAGAAAGTAAGAAGGAAAGATATAGAGAAAAGAGGGTTATTACGTATTAGTGCACGGGTGGACGTCAAACGCGTAAAATTCGGTAAGGTTG
>VWZN01010564.1:32314-48317 GCA_013396955.1 Regulus satrapa | reverse complement strand
AGTATTATTGTTTAGAATATGGCTTTAGCAATGGTCTCTTTCAGAGTATTTCCATTTCAGAGTACAATTATCTATTTTAAATGGTCAGGTTTTAGACTTTATCTGTATTTTGAATCAGGGGGAAAGATTCTGCAGAGGACAAGGACACTGCAGTTTCTTAAAGGGTAAAAATGTGTCATCCATCAGCATGCTTTAAAGACAAGCTACAGTCCAGTTCTGATAACTGGAAAAAAAAGTTTCCTCTACACCCAGCCTTGGCACTGATTCCAGGAAATTGGACTGATTGGTTAGTACTTCATAGTTCTTTCTAACACAGTTATGTCATGCCCATTAAATTCAATTATTAGTATGAGTTTTAGACTAAAATTGAAGTTCCATCTTGAATTTGTTTGCTCTTTAAAGCCTCTTTATCCCTCATCTCTTCTGCACATGGGTCATAGAGACCAACCAGATCTGTACCATCATCAAAATATAATTTATTTGAAGAACACGAAGCAATTTCGATCCAGGAGTTCATTTTTTAAAAGGCTTTTCAAGTGGATACAAGGAATGTCGAAGCTATTAGGCTGAAAACATTTGACAAAACAATTCATTATTTAATTGAGGACCACATGGTTCCAGGAAAGTGGGAGAATTGCATCGTAATCCAATCTGTTTCCATCAACCAGATGAAACCACTAGAACTTTTCCAATTGAGAATATATGGAGTTTGAGATGTAATTGTGATTTATTCATATCCAAAATAACTCTCTGAATTGAATTTAACATTGTGGTTGTAGGATTGCAGAACTCCTGTGCAAAAATTCTTATCAGCAGCCATGGCAGATGAGGGAGACACAGTTCCAGTCCTTGGGGGGGGGAAAAAAAAAAAACAACAAAACAAAACAAAAGAAAACAAAAACAAAAACAAAAACAAAAGCAAACTCTGCCTGCAGCACTTACAGAAAGCCCTCTTTTCAGGAAAACTTTTCCAAGAAGGATTTCAGTCTGCAAAAAAACTTCCAAGATTGAGACAAGTGTAAAGATGTGATAAAATCATGAAGTATTTAAGAGGTGGAATTTAAAAAGAGAACAGTTTTTCTTCCAAGTCTGCAGCAAATGGGCTGAAAAGAATTGGCCCAATGTTGTACACAGAAGTTTCTGAATTGTAGTCTAAAGAAAAGCACTGGAATAAGTGGGGATAAGCTGCTCCAAGACTGGAGAGCTCAAGAAGTGGTTTGAAAAACCGCTGAGGACTGATCGACATCAGAGAAGAAGCTGGACTGTATTTCCTCAGAGATTTAGATCCAGACAAAAGGAAAACATATCCTTAAAAGTATGCAGGCATGCTGGTTTGTTTAAATCCAAGCAGCTTTATTGGCAGATATATTTTCTCTCACACTAGAGTCTGTGACAGGCAAAGCAGTAATTTGCTGATGGGACAATCTGGTTCTGGCAACTCTCTGCAAAATTTTGATTGGCCTTAATTCAAAAAAAAAAATTTAAAATAAATTTAAAAAAAAAAAAAAAAAAAAAAAAAAAAAAAAAAAAATTACTTGAGACAAGACAAGGAAAGCTTTGGTGCTAGCATAACCTAACCAGAGACAACCTCCCGTGTCAAAAATTTCCTATTTTTCTCTCCAAATTCAGATTTTAACGTCTTTTCATTTTAGCAACATCTAGGGACCATTTGTTTTAATAGGAGTGATAAACCAAACCAAATCCCACATCCTGGAAGGAGAGTTGTAGAGAAAATCTGCATTCAAGCTCCCTGGAAAAAAATCAGGACTGATTTTAGGAATTGGGACTGAATTAGGGAGCAGTGGTAATGCACATACGTTTAAAGCAAGAAAGAATTCTAAGAATAACTGAAATCTTAAGAGTCTCCTAATTATTAGTCCAGATATGAGGATTACACAGAAGGAAATAATGCATTTTAAATGTCTATATTCTTTGATTTCTCACCTTTTCCTCGTGCCACCCTCATGCTTCCACTGCTTCATGAGGAACTGTGGAGTTCCTCCACGTGTGGGGTCCTCTGCCAAGGCTCTGCTCCATCCTTTATATCCTAATCCCTGCACTCTTCCTGCACCTCCACTTCCCCAAATCTCCCCTTTCTCTCCAGCTGGGATGGCATTTTTCAGTTCTGCAGCGTCGGGTCAGATTTGTAAATAGCTCGTTCAACACAGAAAACCTACTTGCTGCAGGTTTGTTAATAAAGGTAAATATAAACACAGAGATATAGATATAGATTATATAGATAGATATAGATATATAGAGATAGAGATAGAGATAGATATATAGATATAGATATAGATATAGATAGATAGATAGATAGATAGATAGATAGATAGATAGATAGATAGATAGATAGATAGATAGATAGATAGATAGATAGATAGATAGATAGATAGATAGATAGATAGATAGATAGATAGATAGATAGATAGATAGATAGATAGATAGATAGATAGATAGATAGATAGATAGATAGATAGATAGATAGATAGATAGAGATATGGATACATTCATATAGCTATACATTATACAGATAGATAAAAATTCCACCATGAAAAAACTGCCAAAAAAAAAAATAATAATCCCCAAGGAAATTCATCATCACTGTCCCCCTCTCCTTCCCCATCAATAAGTACTGAAAGCAAAGTGAAAGAGAACAGTTGAACTCTGACTAGTTTTCTTTATACATTGCTCCCTCCTTCAGACTGTGGCCACCAAATCCATTACTAATCCTCTCCTCTGGCTTGAGATCTCTCATGAATGACTCTCAGTCCATGGATTATTCATGTTTCTGTTTTGGGGGGGGGGTTTGTTTTTTGGGGTTTTCTGGGGGGTTTTTTTGTTTGTTTGTTTGTTTTTTGTTTTTTTCCTACAAATAGGTGTAAACTTATGGCAGTGGAGCAATTCCTTTGAGAATGCATCAGGTTTACTGCTCGCACACAAGCTGTCTGCACAGTGTGTCTGGTGTGGAGCTGTGCAGGGCTCAGGCAATGAACTGCAGAGCTGATCTCCAGAATATCACCACTCAGGGATTCAGGATGTGGGTGCTGCCAAGAGAGCTTCTGGATTCCTGGAAAACCCTAAATTTCATCAAATAAATCTGTGTTCGAGGCAAAATCCAGCACATCGTGGGGTGAGGAAAGAGAAAGGATGTGGGCATGGAATTGTCACCTTGAGTCTGATCTATATCTATTTATTTAAATTCTCCTGCTCCTCTGCAGGTTCCATCAGCTGTGCCACAAGGACAGCCAGCTGCAAGCCCCTGGCTCTGGGGATACACACAGGGATACTTCTCAGCTCTCTCCTGCTCCATAAGCTCCTCCAGGCTGGGCTTATTTTGTGCTCAACACAAAACCATATCTTTCCTTTCCTCACCCCACAGTCTTTCTATGAGGCCTCCCTTCAATGCTTGGCCCATTCCTGTTGGGATTCAAGACACAGAAAATGTGATGTCTAATCCTGATATCTAAGCAGCAGGATTAATTATTGACCCTAAAATCCTGATGTTTTTTCACCTACCTGCTGGCATTCCCCCTAAGCATCTTCTCTATTCCATGTGAAATAGGAAAGAAAAAATTTTAAAAATACAATAACGTCTTTCAGCTCCCCAAATTGTTACTGAAGTTACCAAATGTATTGGTTTTAGGTCCATTGTGTTAAGAAGGAAAGGAAATTTCATTGAGGCAAGGTGCACTCCTCCAGTTCTGCTTTTGACTGCCAATTTTTTGCTTCAAAAAAAGAGAGTCCCTTTTTATTATGCACTTACAAACAACACTGTCTCCCTCTGGTATTTCAAAAAATCTATGTTTTAAATGAAGTCAAGTAAGTGACTAAACAGAGGAAAGGAGTGCAAACATGAGAAATGGCTGGTTTTGAATTAACAGATAACAATGTTTATTTACTTAGATAACCAAATGTGAACATGCAAATGGAGTTCAGAGCTTTTATGCAGCTTCTGCTGGTTAGAGATCTCCACCCAAAAATGTGTAAAATAATTGCACACTGTCAATCCATCTGCAATAGTACGTTTGGCTTGGCACATCATTAGTCCTTTTGAGTTCAAATGCTACAATTCTGCATATTTACAGGATTTTTCTCTTCTTGTATTATTAACAGCAATGGAACACTCAGGTACTGAGAAAACAAGACAACAGCTAAAGGATTAGCTCTGGAATAATGTAAATGTATAATCATTCACACAGACATCTTGCTGCACAGTTTGCTTTGCAGATTGCTTTATAATTGCATCTCTTCATTATTTGGTGTCCCCCACCCAATTACTGGCAGGAATCATTAGACAGGCAGTCAAACAAAATTTGCCAGCAACAAGGAGGTTTCAGCGTTGGGAGGAGGAGAAGATGAAAACCAAAATACCCCTCCTGACTGGGATTTTCAGGTACATGTATCATGAAGCACTAAACTGCAGGTGGCAATCTTTGCAGCCTTCCAGTAATTAATATTAGGCCTTTAACAAGAACTTGGCTCCTCAGAGAATGAAAAGGAGGGTGGCCCTGAATCTTCTGAAGAGGCTACAGCCACTCATGGGGAGGAAACACAGTGCTGTGAGCTGGTGGGACCATTTCTCCAGCCCTGAGGCTGAGCCCACCAGCTGGCCTTCAGTAAAATCCCCTTTTGGCTAGTGCTCCTGTGTGCCAAATAAATGATGGAGATCCGACACCTGCTCTGCCAAATGAGAAATGGATTCCACGTTTGTGCAGCATTTATTTAACATATGAGGGGATTCAATGTGGAAGAGCACTCAAATTGTAGACTCCACTTGTTGTGAATAGACACTTCTAAGTTGCTGGTAAACAGAGCTGAAATAATTATTAGGAAGATTCATTTCTAGCAAGAAAAGCTAGAAAATGCATGGCCCCAAAATATGTTTGTTTCTTAAAAGGAAAATCTCCTTCTCTCTGTCTATAGTATAAAACAGTTCTGGAAGATTCCATACTTGCAAAGGTAAAGTTCTTTATGCTTTATAACACATATAAATGTTACCAGACCTATGAAATGTCATGGGAATGTAATTTTAGATGGATTTGAGAGATGCAGTGGCATTTCCAGCATTCCTAACTGTCTTAGCAATAAATCCATAAAGGGACTTCAGGGTTAGTTATTGCAGTGTCTATAACTGGTCTGACACCGTCTTAAACTTGAGTTATGCCTCCTGATCTTGACAAAGCACAGACAAAAAGTTAAGGGCTCCACAGTTGCTGTCAGTGAGATCCTGAAGAAAATGAGCACATTACAGTTTCTGTGCGCTCTGTCTCTCCCTAGGCAGGCAACTAGATTTCCTTATGTTAAAAGGGTGGAAGAAAATCAACAGAAAGGATCAAATGCCCAGGAAGTTTGCATTCAGAACATGAAGACTCCATATATTTAGACCTAGGAGATGAGAAATGCTCCCACACCTGACTTCCTTTAAAATTGCCAGCCCTACAGAAATGCAAATGAGCTGCTAAAATACAAACACAAAGGAGAATTCTACCCCCTAGCCCAAATATTTTAGTCCCTATGTCTTCCCCCTTCTGAGTTTTCTTCTGGATGTAAATCCCACCACAAAATGAGGGCTTCCCAGTTAAGACAAAAGAGAAATATAAAATGGCAGGAATCAGCAAGGTAGAACATCTGTTTTCAACCCAATGCTCTCACAGAACTAGAAAGGAAAAAAAGAAAAAAAAAAAAAAAAGGATTGCATACTCTTAAATTCAGAAAGTCTCCTAAGAGATTTTCTGGGAGCTGCTCTTCAGTCTGCTCTGCTGAAGAGGTGGCCTTGATTTCATGGTGAGTTGAAAAGGCTTCAGCAATGGACCCTGCTGCTGAGGGGCAAGTGGTGCTCAGGGCTAAATTCACATTAAACACGGCTCAGAATTAATAGCATAGGCATCTAGATGGCCAAAAGTCACCCTTTTAGAGCTAATGGTGGTTCAGAAACCCTGATTGCCATCAGGAGGCAAAATCTTCAGCTCAGCAGTGAGGTGATCACACTTTGGGAAGCTGCTGCTCATTCCCTGCTGTCATCAGACAGAACACCACAATGAATTCCAGTCATCCCCATAGATGACAGCCCAAATCACTGGGCCAGGGGCAGTGAACAAACCTCTGAACTGAACCTTTCCATTTTCTCTCTCTAGAGCCCTGAAAGATTTTCTCAGAAAGCTTCATCCAAGGTATTTGCATTTTCAGGTAATGTTTGGCTTTACCACTCACTGTTTCATGCCAGCAGCATGTACCTAAAAAAATTCCTGACAGTGTCTATATTCTCTACACAGGCAACACATATTAAAAACTTGTTTTTCCAACCTATGTAGTTTCATTCAGGACACTACACCTTCATAGGGACATGACTGCACACCATGCAGTTTATAAGCAAAAAAAGCCACCTTAGGATGGCTTAAAACCACAGACGTAGCTCTGACAGCTATTCCAAGAGAAGGATCAGGAGCTGTTGGAAAAGGGCTACATTTCTGTTAGCAAGTTGATGTCTTTTTTATTGCTTCAAATAATGAAAGAAATATTCAACAATATTCATAAACGTTGAGATTTTCAGAGAGGCCCTGCTGAGGTTTCTCCCTAAGCAAAACCCAGCCAAAAATATCAACATTTGAAAGTAGCTGAATGCCAAATATTGTGCACTGGAGTTTTGCCATTTACCTCAGAGGGTCCAGCAGTAGGCACTAAATCCTCAGGAAACTACTAGCCCCTGCCAATCACTTCATTTACAAGGTGTATTTTCGGTATGAAGAACAAAATACATAACCCTAGTTATTTTAATAGATCCATTTCAAACATTAAGACAAACAGACCCTTTTAAGAATAAGCACAAAGAGGAAAGCAAATGTCATCCAGGCAGCCTAGTGTGGAAAATGTGAGCTGACCTGGAAAGAGAAAATGCACCATGAGCAGGACATCAGTTTAGACAGCACAGTCTTCCAGTTCTTTAGTGGTGGTGGCCTTGTTGGCTGACTAGAGGTACTGACAATTCCATCATAAAAGTTTATTTCGGATGGTCTAGGCCCCCAAAAGGCTTTACAGTGTGCCATAAATTGATGGGCACGTGTTTTACTGCAAGATGCTGACTAGTTCCCTTGCACCCAGAGGAGGATTGCCCGCTCGCATGAAGGGGGATCTTTCTTCAGAGTCAACTTTTATGTGGCATCACTTTATGCTGCAGGTAGTTTATCTCTAAATAGGATGCAGTATATCATAGAAGATGGGTTAATCAGAGATCAAATAAAGATCCTGGCAACTACAGAGAGGTCCCATGGAAGCAGCAGCAAAGCTCCCCTGCACCAAGATCACTTACCATCTAAAAATGCACGTGTCCAGGAAAACTAAGCATATTTTGTCAAATGATTTGTTTCCCTTTTTTTTTTTTTTTTCTGCTTCCCCTTAGAAGAAAGCAAACACAGATGGAGATAAGTTGAAAATGATGGCATGTCTGCCAGCAAACATCTCGATGCCAGTCTAGCTAGGAACAACTCTTTGAACACACAGGAAGGGAACAGTTTCCTTAGCAACCAGGCGAAAGCTCTGAGAACATCTCCTCTGCTCCGTGCTGCTCTGCCCTTGCCCAGCCCAGTCTGCCACTCAGGGATTTCATCCGGTTTAACATTTTATGAGGTTCAGACAGGACGATTCCTGCCAGTGGAAGAGCCACAAATGCTGAAAAGGTCGGGAGAGGGCTGGCAGGGAAGGGAATCCACCCTCACAGTGAGGGGAGCACGGGGCTGGCACGCCCTGGGGTGTAGTAGAGGAGGAGTTCTCAGGTTTATCAAGGTTGATCGTGTCCTGTTCAAACAGCAGATCCCTCCTCCAGACAGCCTGGCCTCTGCCCCAGGGTTTAAACCTCTTCTGCTCACTTGCCTTTGTATCTTTAGATAACAGCACTGTCCTGTACATCTCCAAATTGTTCCAAACTGGAAAATTAACTGCCTTGGTTGGAGTTGCAAGGAGAGGCAAGGGGATGGAGAGGAGAAAACAGACCAATTTTTTCACTAAAAGCTCCCCACATTCCTGAATAAAAATAACTGCTTTTCCTATTCTATCTCCCTTATTTTTTTTCCAAATCCAGACTTCTTAGCTCTATTTTTACACTTTCTCTGTTTTAACTTGAATGCATGAATTCAATTTGCCCCACATATTTATAAAATTTTCAGCTAGGATATACAAATATTTCACTTTCTTCACTAGAAAATTTGGTGAAAACCCTCTGTAGTACAAGTTACTTTTCATTGTCAGGTAACATTTTGATGTGGGGCTGTACAACAGGCAGCATATAGACCAGTAATACTATGAATACTGCTAAAGAGGGAATTCCACAGCAGCTTGATCCCTTTTATCAGGGAACACAAAGGAACTGAAATTGCTGACACACCAACAGCAAGGAATTCCTCTTCTCTTCCTGGTTCTGAGGATATAAAATTGGCTGCATCCTTCCCAAGAAATCTTACAAGGCAGGCACCCTGTATAAGGAAGATGTAATCTTAGGGATACAAAAATTAAAAATACACTAAACTCTCTGCTTTCCAGATCTAAGAAATCACTAGATTCTGTCAGTAATGCCAGAAATAACCCATGGAAATGATGAGCAACTGACCTTGCTTTCACACCTGGCATGTGAAAGTCTTACACAAAGAAATAATCCCCATTTCAAAACCTAAACTGAACTTCCTCCTCAGGTTTTAAAAGTGAAGCATCCCTCACAGTGTGGTAGCATGCTGCAAGTCTATTAAAAGCTTCATTGAATTTCATATATTTAAAAAAAGAAAAAAAAATTAAAAATAAAAAAATAAAAAAAAAGCACCACAGGAAAGAGTTAAACTTATTGGTTTTAATCACACAGTGGTTTTTGCTAAAATATCCTCATGCTTCTGAGAGATGTTTGAATGAGACATGAATAGAGATAAGATAGGAACCCCTCTTGACTTCAAACCATCTGTGATAAATTTCTGGAAGTTGGTTAGGTGATTATATCCCTGGATGGTTTAATCACAGTGGGATTCTATCACACACATTCCTGAGGCATCCATTTGGAAAAACTGATCTCATCTGTCCCTAATTGATCAATCTATGCCGCCCCTCAGAAACACTCACACCGTGGGTTTTCAGAACTTTAATGTTTGGAGAGTTTCCAAATCCCTGCTCCTGACTGAATTTCCCCATGTGCAGAGGCATTCTTCATGATCTTGGCTCTTGGGCTGAGAATGCATCCCTCCAGTGTTGTGAGCGAATCAAATGTAACATCAGGCAAGAATTATTTGTAAAAGTTCATTTATTGTAGAAATTTATCTCGTTCTGGCTTTGATTGGTAGTATCAAAATGACTGTTTGCTTCTGACAGTTCTATTTTTCCATGTGTGCTTGAGAGGCTACATATGTTGTTTTTATGGAAAAATGTGCATTTTTAGGTGAGGAACCTCCTCTGATTCTCCAAACCAGACACAGCCTTATGAGTTTGGGCAGTTCAAATTGCAGGGAAAGGGAAACAGCCTTTACTGTGCCCTTTCCTCTTCCTTCTCTCAGCCTTTCTTTTATCCCTCCTTCCTCCTCCTCCAACACAGAGCAGTGACAGGGTTGAGAAAGCGAAAAGCGTAGATAAGGAGCACATCCGAGCTTGTGAAGGAAGCAAAATTAACATTGACTGAGGTAGATCAATCAATCATAGGCAGAAGGGAGACGAACTGTCTGCAAGGAAGTGACAGTGGAATGGGAAATGTGCTAAAACACAGAGGGGAGAGCACAGGAAGAGGGCAGATGAATTTGCAGAGCCACAGCTTTCCTGGTGCCACAGCAGTTAACGGGAATTTCAATCTCCAGAGTCAGGATATTATCCTTGTCATTTAAATAGCAACTGGCAGATGTTTAATCTGCAGATGGGAAGAAAGTTAGATGGAAGATGAGAAAATAATGTCCCTGTAGCTGTGTAACAATGCAAAGCTGTTCTTCACTCATAGGCATTTGGAAGCCAACACTGCTATTCTGAGTTTATTGTTCTGGTTGCATTTGGTGTGTTCCAAAGACAGTGACCTGATTATCAATCACACATTTGAGCAGGAGGAAGATGCATTCACTTTAGGTGGCCTACAGATCTCACCATATTCTAAGAGTGTGAAAATGACAGGAACCCTATTCACCCAAAAATAATGCAAAACTGTAAAAATAAATATTCTTCCAGGACTACAGGTACTACCACAGGTACTAGAAAACTTAATGAAACCTAAATACATACATGAAAGTGAATGACACTGATAAAAGTTGAAATAAAACCCAGAAAATAGAAGAGGGAAAATATTTCCATCTCACAGCCTTCTGAAAACCCATGGATTACTTTCCACTAAAGTTTTACCCATGTTGCAATATTTATAAAAACTCCTTGAACAGCGTTCCACAAATACTGTGAAAAATTCATGTGCTATTGCCCATCACTAATTCATATCCCCTTCTTCTCTTTCTCATTTTGGATGAATTTTTAAGGCTTTTATTTGAACAAAACAAAATAAAAACAGACTATAAACCTCAGATTGACTAGAGCACCACATCACAAGATATACTACTGCCCTCCAGTTACACACTTGTCATCACTCTATCTCCCTGATTGCTCCAAGATTCCTGTTCCTCCACAAACAAAGTAAAATTACAAATTGTGAAGTAAAGGTAACATGCCAGAAACCCAGAAACCATCCCACACTCCCATGCCTGGTTTGATTCAAGATCTTATTTCGTTGCTTTGCTGAATTAGCTGATAACCTTCTTAGGCAACCAAAGAAGACAAAAATCTGTGTGGAGCACTCTCACAAAATGTCAACAGCCATCATTGTGTTGGCAAATACATCCCAGAAGCACAGAGGACCCTAAAAGGATCATTACAGGGTAAACAAGGTATTAATGAATAATGGAAAGCCTGAACAAAACCAGAATGTAGGCAATTACAGCCCAGATGCAGCACAGGGGAAAACAAAGCAAACACTGCAGCCTGGTGCAGTTCCCAGCAAAGAGCAATTTCTCCTCTATTGAAAAGAAAGGGCCCTCAGCAAGGGGGGGGGGAAAAAAATAGGAACTCCATAGCTGAAATTGTTAGCTGAACCCAAGTGTTTAGGACAGCACTGCTCCAGAGCTGAGGTTTTCTGGGCATGATGAACAGTCCTGGAGAAGCATCATCAGGTCAGTGGCAGGAGCTTTCTTTAGAATTCTGTTTAATGAGAACATTCCTTGTATTAAGCTTTAATGAGTCGTCTAAAAGGCCTGCACGGTTCTTTCCACCGGTACAACCAAGTGCCAAGAGGGCCTGGGGAAAAAAAACAATCTCAGAAATTACAGCGCCTCAGTTTTGTTCAGTTGAGATAAGCAACAACAAAATCTTTTTTTTGTTCTTCTTTTTTTTTCTTTTTTCCACACCACTTATGCTCAACACTTCCTGAAGAGGTTTCCAGAGCTTCCTGCTCCTAGGCAGAATGGAACACTACCCAAATAGCCTCCTTTGTAATTAATCAATATCACTGCTTTGAGCCTTTGCAGAGCACTACACTCCAGGTTAAACAAATATTCTTAAAAACACGAGGAAAAATAAATTGAAAGTACAAAGCTTGGAGGATAGCACTGGTTTGCCATTTCTACAGGACTCCAGTCACACATTCTAAAATAAAAAGAGTTTTTAGCTTGCCAAATTCAGCAGCAAAATACTGATTAAAGTCATTAAGGAAAAAAAGAAAACTACCTGAGGAAAACTGCCCTTTACCCTTAATCTAATATATATAGATCAAAAAAGTGTCTACTAAATTCTATCTCCCTTTATAGCATGCAGAGTTATCCTGTGTGCTTTATTTGAGTCAATTGCATTATTTTCTGACATCCTCAAGCCTCACTAATAATTTGCATATGCCATATTTAAGTATTTTAATTAGACTTATAATCATAATAGCCACTAAAACATCATTACAAATTATTCCCTTAAACAGAGTCCTCCAATCCATTTCACAAAAAAAACCTAAGCACTACAGAAATTAAAGGGATTTTTTATTTTGATGTCATTAGTTATGAATCAAAAATGTAAATTCTCAGCACTCCATGAGGGCACCACCAGCATCCTGCAGTCACTGCACTTCTCCCAGGTTCCTCCAGAACATTCCCTAATCTTCTGTCAAGATCTCAAGTGGCTTTGACTGGATTCTTCCCATACTTTTAAAACACCCAGTCTAGAGTGCAGCTATCACCTTAATTTCTGAATAATCATTCACAAGAAACAATTAAATATGTACAGATACTAAGGTAAAAATTTTGAATGTTTAAGATGTAATCATTTGCAGTTAATCTACATAGTATTTTTGAGCAATTGTGCCATGGAGTTCTTTTAACTTCATTCAGAGCTGGCACTTTTACTTGAGAGTTTTAAGAGGCTTTTACATCAGTAACTTGATGGACACAACCAGTAACACAGGAATTACACAGCCTGTGTGAACTTGTTTAAGTTAAGCACCAATAAAAGTGCTTTAGGCAGCAAGAAAACCTTGAAGTTGGAGATTACTGAGTCTGAGATTACTCGAGAGGACACACTGTTAAAGCAAGGCCCAAAGGGGTTTTTTCTTTGATCAGGTAAAATAGGCAGGGAAGAGGACCTAGGAAAACAACCTGGTTTCCTTTTCAGTGTAGAATGAGGCCCTGATGGCTGCTGACATCAAGCAGATTAGCTCATTCTTAGTGGCACTGTACACAGGGAAAAAAATATATATACACTTTTCTTGAGAGTCTGTAGCAGCATAAAGTACATGAAAGATGATAATTATGTATATATTTAGGGTAAGATCACCCTTTGAGAAAAGCATCAAAGAACCAGATTTCTTGGTAAGGCTGCAAGCTGCTTTTTTAATGACTTGGATTTCTTTGTGATCATTTTTTTATTTTTATTTTTTTTCAGTACAAGCTGATTAAATGGAAAATCAAGTATAACCCACCATTGGCTTCTTCTAAATCTCTGTTCAGCTGCCATCAAATAGCAGGACAAGCTTTGCCTCCTTGAAGATTTTTTTTAATGGTATCACTGGTCTTTGATATGCCAACTTTTTTATCGAAAAATTATTTTTGTCACCCACAATAAACACGTTAACTTAGAGCTGAAAGGTAGAGACCATAAATAGTTGTTACATCAAAAACATGCACTTCATGGAAAAGATGTTGTGGAGTCTTATGTTATTCACTAACAGAGTTCCAAGCAACAAAATATGGCTCAGATTATAAGGCTACAAGAAAGACATCAATAAATTTGCTATATTACTTTTATCTTGAAGGGCTATAAATATACCCTATTTGACAGAAGGAGCTTGGTCTGAACTGCATGATCAAAAATCCATTGTTTCACCATTCAAAATTCTGCTGCTGGCTCAGCACATAGAAACAAATCTATTTACTTTTGCCCCAGAAGCAGTGAATTTCCTGATGTGGTATTGGTAAAACCCTGAAACATCAGTCTGGGTTTCTTCTTTCACATTTTATTTTCCTGTAACTTACAGCACCATGAGATGTCAATTGATTTTTTTCATCCAGCAGTTCTGAAATATTAAAGCTAGCCTCTTGGAAACAAAACAAAAGGAAAATGGCACTATTACCATAAATAACTGAAATAAATACCAAGNAATTTAGGAAACTAAAAGTGTATTCTCCATTTAAATGGCAACCCCAGACAGGGATCCTGTTAATCAGGATTATAATCCTTGTACTGCATCAAGGGGCTGCACTTACAGGACAGGGCACACTAATTCCACTCCTCAGCCTCGCACATGAAGATTCACAACCATCACTTCTTTGTTCTTTTGCTGCACCCCAAATCCATGTGATTGCTGCGAAAGCTTCATCAAAAACCCTCATGAACCCACTCAGCAGCAAAAGCCTTCTGATATTGTCAGAAAGGAAAATATAATGATCTATAAGGTAAATCCATTACTCTCTCTCTCTCTCTCTCTGTCTATGAACATCTAGGAAAATATGTTTTTACCACATGAAAAACTAAAGAAGAGGTTTCACATTTTGGCACAATGTTTCCTTGACTACGAGTTGCAAGGACAGTCTTTTAATTTCCAAGATGAGATTTCAGCAGACGATACACAAACTCTTTAGTAAACTTAATAAGAAAAAATATCTCTCTCATGTACGCTATCTCTGAAAATATTAATTTTGGCTAATGTTCCAGGAAATTTGTCAAAATAATATAAGTAATTTGTTAACAACAAGGTAACGTGAACTTGGACTCGTGATCGTGCAAATGCTGGGCCTGGAAACAAAAAAGAGGAGTTTTCATTCAATCTCTCTCTGTGCAGAGTAATATAGAGAATGTTATTGGCCAGGCACAAGAAGTAGAACACAGTGCTTTTTATTAGGATGACTATGATCAGATTTCTTGCAAAACCAAAAGGACCAGCTAAATATTGCCAAGGAAGTTTTCAAATAACAACTTTAATGTCTAATACCATGGATTATAGCTCTGGGGTTATGTAGGTTACAGCACGGCTCTGGAGGGTTCCAATATCATCGTACTCAGCTGGAAACCGACAGGTTTGGAGTCTTTGGCCTTGCAGAACGCTGGAGGCTGATGTCAGTGCAAACACCTCAGCTCCCCCAGCTCAGAGTGCACTTGCTCTGTGACCATCCACAGACTCCCTCCCGCAGTTCCCATCGGCAGGGCTTTAATCTGGATCAAAGCACCTCAGAGCAAAGGGAGTGCGGGGTGGGACGTGCTCAGGCGAAGACCCAAATCCTTTGGGGTCACATCACATTATCTGACACAGAACAGGATGAAGACCACGCACTGCCCGTGTCCTTTATTTACATGAGCCTTGCAATGAAATTTTCAAATAAAATTATTTGATTTTTTTATGCAGTGTAGAAACATTAACGTGAAACAGAGGCAAAACCTTTGTTGCTTTTCAGGTTCAGCTTTGCATGGATAGAAAAGAAAGAAGCCACCATGGAGATGTGAATTGTAAATGTTGCATTAGGGAAAAAAATATCAACAGTGGGACTGTGCCATTGTTTCCCCACTACTGTTTCCATGCTAGGTTATATTTTACCCACAATCTAAAATTAAACCATTCGTGTTATTCTTTTAATAAATTTCAGATGTGTTCCAGAACCGCCGATTTTTACATAAACAAAAACACCAACAGTCCTGGTGTCTTCACAGACAGAGCTGGAAAGCCAAAGAGTAACCAGAGGATTTCCCATTTTCACCTACTGGTTGATGCTTCACTGCACAAGTCCCATGGTCTTTAGCTGATTTTCCCACCTTTTCATACCTAGCAGTCCTACTTCAAACAATTATTCCCCCGAAGAGAAACTGGGAAACTTTCTAAGAAACTGGATCTATTTTTCTTAAACATCAATGTTTTGCCATTAGATTTTAACAGATAAATTGGTATTAACAATAGATGATAATAATTTAAAATAATTTATAATTTACACAAATGGAATTTGGTTGAATAAATCAATTGCAGTGGGAAACACTGGTCTAGGGTAAAAAAATTACAGTCCTATAATTGAACCAGAAATGTGTAGAAAAGAGGAAAAAATAGTTCTAATGCCATTTTTTTCACATTAAAATTAGCATGAAGAAGTGACATGTGCAAAATTCATACATAATTTTTTTTTGGTTTTTTTTTTGTTGTTGTTGTTGTTGTAGATAGATTCCCAATACAGTGACAAATATATACCAAGTGTAATTAGCAAATCTGGGAAACTCAAATAGAAGGTCAAAAACTCACACCCCCTCCATACTCCAGAAATTTCTACATACTTCAGAAATTTGACAAAATTGGGTAATACCCAATAGTTAACTTCTTTTCTGCACACACTTATTTTTATTCTATTTATAATCCTACTGTGCCAAGAGGAATCATCAATTCTGTTCTTTCCGGCCTCTCAGCCTTCATATTCCAGTTAATTGATTACTGGTTTTGAAGTAAAATATATCACAGATGAACAAAAAAAAAAAAAAAAAAAAAAAAAAGGAAAAAAAC
>VWZN01010564.1:11242-27344 GCA_013396955.1 Regulus satrapa | reverse complement strand
CTGATGGCAGCAGCACAGTTAGAAACACAACCCTGCCTTAGGCAGAAAAAAATATTTCTATTAGTATTTCTTAGTTCTGCTGGTACACAGGCACAGGGAAAGGAAATGGCTTTGCTGCCTGTCAACCTCTCACTTGCACTGCCAGAAATATTCCCTCGGAGTTAGGATGAGCTTTGGAAGCAGAGCAGAAGCTCAGCACTTATTGTCCTTAAAGAATGCATGAACTGAGGAGTCAGCCTTGCTGTGACCCCACTGTGTGCTGACTTTGACAGATGAAACAGGATTCTGGGTGAAAAGAAGAGGCAATAATTATCTTCTTTCCGTCAGCAAGTCTCTGTTTCTCACTGCCAGGAACACTGCTAGAACTAAAGCTGTAATGTAATTACAAGTCCTTTCTGATTACTTAACTTCTGCGACTGAGCAGAATAAATTATTGTCAAAAACATCAGAACTGATCTCTCCAGCTCTGTAGGGGCGCTCTCAAAAGCAGAGAAAGAAACAGAACGCTGATCTCTCCCTGGAAATAGTCCCAAAGCCCACTGTGAAAGCAGTGTTGTATGAATGCATGGACCCCAGGAGAGGTCCATAAGGAAGCAAAGATCATTTCTGCTCAGAGTTTGGGAAAGGACAGAAAGAAAAAGAGGGATCTCAGGTGCCACCAAAAGCTGGCTCACATAAAGTGGAACCTTGGAAATCTCTCCTGAACCACTGCTTAAGCACAATGGTCAAACATTGACTCAGGGAAAGCATCAAAATCCACCTTAGACCTGAATATTCCCAGCACTTGTGTTCCTACCAATTCCCAGAGCATCCCTCTTGGCAGCGCTGAGCTCTGCAGGCCTCTGATTCTCACTGGGATTCAGAAACAACATCACCTGCTCTATAAAACTCCTGAGGAGTTCAATCCCATGGGGTTTCTGAGCCCAAGTTAATTCCAGTAAGTGTTCTGAAATGAAATTTAATGCTTACACCAACACTGGGGAATTCATAAAACAGCACCAGCCACCTCCTTCCCTTTGAATAACCAAGGAGCTGCAGCAGAGCTGGGAATAAAAGGAGAGGACATTGTCAGATCTTTAAAGACTTTCAGATCTTCTGCTGAATGAATGGAGAAATACTATTTATAAATTACTACGGCTTGGCTTCTACTATTTTTATGTTGAGAAACAATTTCAATTTCACATGCATGACATCGAAAGGGTTTACATAAACTCAGAAACTAGTTAAAGTACCAAGATTGAATTTATTTCAATAAAAGCTGTAAAAATTATGCTGATGAGTACTTTCAAACTGTGATTGCCATCAATGCAAGGATTTGCCAAGATTTCCTGATTTGCTCTTTATTGAAGCACAATTGATACGAATTTGATGAATGCAGAAATACTGGCGACAGTGAACTAACATTATTTAGGAATAGAAAAACACAGACAGCATGCCACCACTTTATGGCAGTCTCCACATACAGCTTCCTTCCTTTTACCTTTAAGACCTCAGAATAGGACAAATATGAAGGCAAGAGCCAGCAAACCAGAATGTGGACACCTTGAAGTCCTGACCTGACAAAAGAATTTCAGTTATTCCATCTGATGGAATTTTCCTTTATGTCTATTTGTTACATCTCCTTAAGGATGTATATAAAGAATTCTGGAAAATGCACATTTTCACAATTTTCACAATTTGTTTTTCTACAGCCATAGGTATGGATTTTTTTGGTTTTTTTGGTTTTTTTGTAGGACCAACTACAAAAATCACATGAACAGAGGCTACGTTAAAAAGAAATTGAGTCAGGAGAGACAAGATTTGGCCTTTCCAGTGCATATTCTTATTGAAGTTCATATACAGACCAGTCATGATCTGCATCACTAAAATATACCCTCATGGTTGTGGGTGTGATTCATGGTTCAGGTGAAATAAAAAGTTACTTTTCAGAGAAATGAAGTGTCAAATGTACTGTGCTTTAGCTTTCAAGGGTTTTTTTTGTTTTGTTTTTTTGTTTGCTTGTTTGTTTTTGAGGGGGTTTTTTTGTCTGTTTTCAGTGTTCCCAGAAGGAAAGGTCATATTAATGAGGAGATTCAAGACCAATTTCTTCCTATAAAGCATCACTCAAAACAGGACATGTAGGTGCCCCCATAACTTATGGCCAGAAGTAGCACCTGTTCTTAGAGTAAGAAGTGTCTTTAAAATTAAAGCAAATAAAACTTTTCAGATTCTTCCACACGTGGTAGCAGTGGCCACACTGGCAGAAGAGATGAAGCATCCTCAGGTCACACACACTCATGTTCCATTCTACAGTGACTTGGCTTGGAAAATTTTCACATAAAAGGTTCTCACCCTTCCCTTTGCCCCCTGAGGCTCATCACAGAGCCAGGACACGAGGCAACGAGGAGATTTGTGCATTCAAAGGAAGAATGACAATGTTTTTATCCTCTTCTGAACTTGTTCAAGCCATTAAAGAAGTGATGATGCAGCTCGTGCTAGTAGGGGATTTCTCACCACCAATCCAACCACTTTCCAGGTTTTTTGCATTCATCTGTGCTTGCCCCTGAAAGAACAAATTATACATAAGATATCTGTGTTCTGTAGAATTTAATTAGAAACACTGTGAGGGAAAAGAGACATGAGAAAGAATGCTTAATTATTTAACAGCATTCAAATAACCAACTTGCTCAGTCTCAATAGCAGTTGGACTGTGTTACAGCTGGTGCTTTGGGAGGTTTTAGCTTCCTTTGATTCTTTATTCCATATAAATTGAAAGACATGATAGGCATATTTTAGCTCATATTTTCAATTCCTTTTGAGCAGATAATATGGCTAAAACGCAGCAGCCAGCTTAGAAGGAAAGGAAATAGTGTCTCTGTGAAGTTAATTTGGTAGCAAGGAAAGGGCACTGTCCTGTAGCTGCTCATTACCCTCACCTGCCACTGCCTTCCCAGGAAGCTGGAGGAGCTCAGGGTGGAGGATGGATAGCAATTTGTAGTACTGAGCCCACAATGTGCACATCTGCTTCATTTTCAGTGAAATTATGGGCTAAATACTTTTCTCTCTAGCTGGGAAACCACAGACATTGTCTTCACAGAGAACACTACCAATATTCATAAAGAGAAATGCCTGAATTTTTATTTGACTGAGCCTGTCATCCACACAGACACATAGGCACCAACCACTACTCGGGACCAAACCCAGAACAGTCATGACTGAAAGATGAGAATTCCATGAAAACTTGATCATCAAGAGGTAATAATTAGTCTGTTCCATCACTGGAAAGAGGTGCTGCAGGTGCTGGTTGAGATGATCATTTCTGGTTTGTTTTTCAGATGGCCGTATGTCTAAAGAAAATTAGACCATTAAATTGTTTTCTGGCTACAAAACAGCCATCTGAAAGAAACTTTTGAGCTCTTACAACTTGAATCAGGCATAAACTCAGAATCTGGAAGGAAAGGTCCCTCTCCTGAACCAGACATGCACCAGTTTTTAGCAAAGGTGGAATGAAAGTTTAAATTAATGCAAAAGTAGTAGTTATCTCACTGTACCTACTCTGTTAATTGCTCTCCTATTAACATGGTCTGCAAGTATTTATTTGCATTATTTAGCCATCTACATACGTGCAACTATAAAGTGAATTATTCATTCTTTTCAAAATGAAAGCTAAAATGACATATGAAAAATGAAAGTTGCAACTTCCATCCTTTTTTCATTTATTCCATGTCATTACTCATTTGTCCACATACATTATTCTGTCCAATCCTGTGTAAGAAAATATAGCAACTCGCACATCCCTTATGTTAACTATTTTATTTACAAAGACAAAAGCATGATTGCTGTCTGTATATATTTACATGAAGCTCATATTAATATAAAATACACTGTCTAAAACTTTGAAAACTGATGTTGTTTAAAAATGTATAAGCTTTGTGATCCTCAGCCACTTTTCCATGATTATCTCATCTGTAATTCAAATTAACAGTGTTGTAAATTATTATAGATCAAAACTGTGGGGTATTTTTTTTAAACTCTGTATCAAATATAATCATCTCCTAATGATGTAGAATAAATTGCAAGTAAAATACATGAGGGTATAAATTTTATTCAGGAAGCTGTCCTGAGGCTGTTTGAATGATTAACCTTGGTCTCTTTAAAGAATTCTCTTACTTGACAGAAAACAAAAAGTGGGTGTAAAAAAGTCAGGAAAAAACTGCTTATAAAGTGATATGTAGTGGAAGCCCAGTCACTTTTTTGTATTTTGATGATTCCCATTTTCTCTGTAATGCCATAAAATAGAGAAAAATGAGTTTATTCTTTTTAAATCATTACCAAATTCAATGGGTCATTAGGCAACAGAGAGATTTCTCACTCAGAAACACTGAAATGCTTCATTCTCTGCATCAGACAAGTTGTTCCAGCACCACAATTTCTGAAGTAGGTGTAATTCTGGCACTGAGCAGGAGATTGCCTCTTCCTCTCACGACCAATCGTTCTGAGAACATTTTCAGTACTGATAAAATAAGTATATTTTCAGTTTGAATTACTCAGAATGTTCTCCTGACATCAAAATAATCCTGTTTAATGTTAAAGGAGTTTAGAGAAGATTACAGTTTCACTTCTCATTAAATTTCTGAGTATCATGCACTTAAATTCTGTTTCAGATAACAGAATCAAAACCTTCACTGTAACAAGGCAGGCACCTGATATTATAAAAATCACTGTTTTCCAAAGCATTTCCTGACAAGTTAACTGAAACAAGCACTTTGTCATGAAAGGTTTCTGTTTTGCTAAATTACCACTTTCAACAACAAAAATGTCTCACAATATGAGAAGTCTTGTGGTTATTTTAATGAAATCTATCTTTCCAGTTTCTGCTAATACATCTCTACAAGAAGCGAACTCTTTTCCAAATGGCAATTTTCCCACATTTCAAGACTTATATCTAAAATGAAGACATGTATCAAAGCTCCCTGTATTGCAGTGTCTGGCTGTGAAAGGCTCTGGGCCTCCTACCTTGAAAAACCCACCATGCCAATGAGTGAAATGTAAACACTGACTGGTCCTCCAGTTTTAAATGCTCAACACATCAGTACAACCAAGACAGGACAAATATGTAACAGTTTAGAAGTAAATTGCACATGTTGGTGGCTCCTTTTCTAAATCCACAACACAGTTAATGTCTCTTGTGATCTGCTCTCTATTTCCTTTGTCCCTTCCAGAGAACTCTCTTCCTTGATTTCTTTTCCAGAAAATTAAATATGTCTGGATAGAGCAGAATGCCCCACAGGGGCATCTAAAAAATGCTGCCTCTTTGTCTGTGACTAATAAGCAATAAAACTCTCCAAATCAATGTTCCCTTGCCATCACACTAATAAAAATTTGTGTCCTGTGTTGCTCTCCATTGCTGTTGATTGTTCTCCACACTCAGAATGCCTCACTCACATTTGCCAATGTGACAAAATCTCCTCACCAATATGTCAGACATGCTTTGGTCAAACTTCCTGAAAAAAGAAGAGGGAAAGGTAACTTCTCAAGCTGTTAAAAATATCAACATTTCCCAGCATCACCTTCATTTACCTCCCACACACTCACCAATCCCTGAAAATACTGCACTGGAATGTCCTGATATTCCAGCCACAACAACCGGACACACTCAGAATCCCAGAATCACAGACTGGTTTGGGTTGAGAGGGATCTTAAAGCCTACCCAGAGCCACCCCCTGCTGTGGGCAGGGACCTTTGCCACCATCCCAGGTTGTTCCAAGCCCTGTCCTGGCCTTGGTGTTACGGATGTTGATGGTGATTAATGCACAGGGCAGTGTTTGTGGGTGTGTGTTTAGTAGGATGAGCAACTCAAGCAGAGCTGGGAAAGCTAAAGGCAGTTCTGCCCGTGTTTGACTGACCTGACTGATCCAGATTCCACTACTAAACTGACTTTTTCAGTGTGATTTGCACAGTACATTTTTTTCCTCTGAGATAATGATGCCTTTGCCAGAGGCAGGGGGTGGAATTGCAACCCTCTGTGTGATTAGAAGAGCAAAAGCCACTGTGAAATGGACCCTTGTTCACCTCTCTTGCCCTCTTTGTTAAGAAATCAAACATGATTAAAGACTTGCTTTTATTCTCATTGGACTTAAAATAAATTATTATCATGAAAGATCAATGTGCTTTACAAAATATAAAGAGTAATGACTTTACAGAGTTCACAGTCAATCTTGTGTGGTTGATTTCTTTCTTGAGGGCATATTTCATTTAAATATATTTCTAAAAGTTGGTTAATGTAAGACTGGATCTATATGTAACATATCAGCCCTCAGTTCTATTTGAAAACAGGACAGTAAAATTTGCAATGAAAAATAGTAATTAAATATTTATAAGACTTCTCCATGTCTATTTCTTGAATCAATCTTCTGAATCATCATTTCTCTTAGATTTTATAGCCCTATATTTTATCATTAGCAATCACTGAATACCAAAATGATGTGTCGTCTATGTCAGGGAAAGAAACAAGAAACAAAAAACCAACTAAACCAAACAACCAATAAACAACCAAACAAACAAACAAAACCAGATAATAAAACCCCAAACGTAATTCTGAAGTTAAATCATTGTTAATGGTTTGGGAATATGACTCCAGTTCAAAAATCTGTAGGAATTTTCAAGAACTGCACTCCTAATTTCCTTCAACATTTCTGAACATGCTAATTTCCTGTGCTGTGAACAGTTAAACTGATTTTGATCAAACAATTCCAACTTCAGTCAATATGGGAAAGTCTGTAAGAGGTCCTGGATCACCTCAACAGTGTGTCCATTTTTTGCTCTGCTGTTTTCTATCTCTCCAGTTCCAGGAAGAGCTGATGATTTGAAGGATGTGGCAATAGGAGGTAGGAAAAAAAATTAAAAATTTTTAAAAATTAAAAAGAGAAAAAAAAAAATTGCTATTCAACACTCCAGTCTTTACTCGAATGTAACTCTTGCCAAAATACAAATATATTACAATAAAATAGTCACCAGCAAGGTACTGACTCTCCTGACTGGAGAATGGTAAAAAGCAGTAGTGTCCTGCTCACAATTGAAAGATGCTTCAGTGACTTTCTGAGCAACAGGAAAGGAGCAAACTTCATAAATTTTTATCTGGAGTTGTAAGAGAATCATTATGGACTCAACTGCCAGGTTTTGCCTGTCTGTAAATGGGGGAAAGTGATCTTCGACTCCCAAACAGCTGATAATTGTAAAATTACCCCAATGGTTACCCCAATAAAATTCCATTATAGCTAAAAGGTATCAGGAAGTAAAGGAAATGCAACTGAATTTAGGAAAAGCACTGCAGGGATGATGAAAGAAAATAACATGTATAACAATCAAAAGTTACTTTTATCATATTTTCCCACTGCAACAAGTTCATTTTCTGACAGTAACCTGTCCTGAAAAGAGGCAAAACAGATAAAGAGAGCGTTCATTCCTCTTCACCACTGGATATCTGCTCCTTGCAGAGATTTCCAAAATTCTCCTCCTGAATTTTAGCTTTGTAAAGGCCAAGCGACTGTGCAAACATTTGCCCAATGGAAAGCAGCCAAAATATACTCATGTAGCTAGTTTGCATTCATTTGCTGTGAACATGTTATTCATTCTTCACCTTTTCAAGTGGTACATGCTTGTGAAGGGAGTGAATAGGATTAGCCCAGCATATGTATGAATAGATTTTCATAATTAATACAGTATTTGACTTCCTAATCCTGTATGCTTTTGGTGCTGAAAAGATTCTTAAGGCATTCATGAAAAGCAGTCTTGCAAGACCTTGAGAGAAATGCTTCTAAAGAAATGGATAGCACAGACAGCAACATGCACTTTTCCAGAGATTCTTTTCTTCCAAATTGATTTAATTGTGCAAAGGGTGGATAAATGTTTAGCAAGAGGTCATTTTAAAAGTAACTGGAAATGTAAAATGAGAAGTACTCAGTTAGAAGTATCATGTATCAGGCAAACCATCTCTTTAAAGCCTGAAACACCATCATGATCTTATCTACACAGTAGAAATAGAAAATTGGATGTAGATTACATTTGAATATAAAGAAACCAAAAAGGTGGTTCTAAATAATTTGCATTATAAGCTTTGTGGCTATAGTTAATTACTTTGATTAGATTAGTGAAAGGATTACCAGCTAGATAAAATATAAAGTTTCATTAAGCACTAAATCAAAAGAGAAGAGAAGCATAATCTCTGAATACTCTTTATTGCAGTATCCCTAATGGTGCCCAAGATATAGATGCAGGTGTCTGAGTTACCTCCCCTAAAAATGCTATAATCAGAGGATGCCATATGTTTTAATTCAGTGCTTTTCAGCTGTAACACATACTTATTTCAAATTATTACAGCAATATTTTGGACTGATAAGGAATCAAGTGAGATACTGGTGAGTTTCTCCAATTGAGGGATTTGCTTCACATTAAGAGACCTCCTTGCAATTTCTTTATCCTTTTGTTAGTAAGCACAACTTGAAAAGTGTTCAGCTTTTCCTTCAAGATGTTTCCCCATTTAGTTCAGGAGGTGGAGTGCTCCTTTGAAATATACTTTTACTATTACAAGTGTGTATTTCAATCTTTGTGCAGCCTTTATGACTGACTTTTAAGACATTTCTTTTGGAGGGTTATTGTCAGAGCGAAATATCTACTGAAGAGCATGTATTATTATAAAAGTCTAGTGATTTCTTCTCACAATCCACAGTTCACACCTTTTTCAGGCAAAAACTGTTAATTGAGGCAACATACTGTGGAGCTGAAAGAGCTGCAACTGGATTATCAACCACAGCACTAATGAGCAATTCAGCTGCAAGAACACCTCTCCTGTGAGGAAAGGCCAACAACTGGATTTGTTCATCCTGGAGAAAATAATCCCAGGGGCAACCTCACTGTGGCCTTCCAGTGCATGAAGGGGCTACAGGAAAGATGGAGAAAGGATCTTTATAAGGAATGGAAGAAAAGGGCAGCGCTGGCTGGGACATTGGGATCCAGGAATTGTTCCTGGCAGGGCGGGCAGGCCCTGGCCCAGGGGGCCCAGAGCAGCTGGGGCTGCCCCTGGATCCCTGGCAGTGCCCCAGGCCAGGCTGGACACTGGGGCTGGACACTGGGACACTGGGAGGGGGCCCTGACATGGCACAGGTGGCACTGGGTGGGATTTGGGGTCCCTTCCAACCCAAACCACCCTGTTTGCCACCCCCTGCCACTAACTGGGACTCTTTTCCCTGGGCCAGGTTGCTCAGGGTCCCATCCCACAGCTACTGCCATGACCTAGGGCTCAGTGTTTACCAGATACACCTCAAATGCTATTTGGAGGGGGGAAAAAAAAATTTAAAAATTAAAAAATTAAAAAGAGGAACCTCCTCACTTCAACAACCAGTTAAGTATCACAGAATACATAGGCCTGAGCACAATGTTGTTGGGATAACCTAGAAAAACAAACACATGAAGGAATCTGACTTGGAAATAGAACACCAGGACAGGTAAGAATAAAAAGATTAATGCTTTGTGCCACCTTAATGCTTTTTCAGACTAAATATTTAATTAAATAATTTATATGTAGGACATAAAAAATGCCAAGACATTGGTATGAATGACCCTAGGAGATTGCAGACTGGTGAGTTGTGAAGTGAGTTGCACTTAAGGCACCTGAACACGAATCGTGTGCTCTGCTCTGTTCCTGACAGCAAAGAGAAGCTCTAAAGGGAAGAGAAAAGGTTCAGAGAATGAGCAGCCCCATTCAAAAGCAAACACAACTCACCCAGTCCAGCCACAGGGGACATGTATTGGATACATGTTCTGCCTGCTGCTCTGGGTGTCCTGCAGTGTGTGACAGCTCCAGCCCTGTCCATGGCTTGCTGGACTGTGGGGACATGTTCATTTATTTACAGATGCTGAGCACTGGTTTTTGTTCTGGTTTTTTCTTTTTTTTGGTTTGGTTTTTTGGGTTGTTTTTTTCCCCCCAGTAAGCTCTGCACATCTCCATCAATTCCAAGCAAAATGCTGGATGCCAAGTCACCACAGGGTATGTGTCAGCGTTTGTTAAACACACTCTGCACACTCTCATTAATTTTACATGGCTGTGGTTTCACTGTTGGGGAAATGCAAATGGCAGCACATGGCATTGCCCTGTGGGAAAACAAGGGAAACACTGCATATTTTAGTAATGCAGGATTCAATTTTCCTGCTCTCATAGACTTCTTTGGATTTTTTGCTGTATGGACAGTTTTTGTGCCACATCTTACCTGCCTAAGGCACTCCTCTATAGACAAGATGTTTTTACACATGACTTACAAATCTCTGAATTTTAAAAATAATAAAAGATAGGCTTTAATGGCAGGAAAAAATATTTCTTTAAAAAAAACCAAACAAACAAACAAGAAAAACCTTAATATCTGGAAAACAACTGCAAAATCTTTCTTCCCTCCATATCTATCCATGGACTTTGGAGGGAGGCTCACACAGCATTTCTGTTCTAAAGCTTGTGTGCTTTCAGTCCAAATTCCCTATTACAGGGCTTGAGAAACAGGATTAGACTGGAGTTGCAGGAACATCCTGCTTGATTTGTAAAGATGAAAGGAGCATTCCTCCTGCAGCACTCTTTCTACTCTAATGTGGGAATGAGCTGCAGCTGAGGATTTCTCTGGCCGACTGATGTTCCCAGAGAGGAGCAGCAGTCAGGGCTGGTGAAGCACAAGGTGGATGTGATGGCAGAGGAACACCAGGGAGGGGAGGATGAGGCAAACCTGCGGCTCTGATGGAGCACGTTTCTCCCAATATCAGTTTGTTACAGTCATCCCCTGCCTCTGCATTTTTTCTGCCCATTTTCACAGAATTCACTTAGGATTCCTTTACCAGCAAAACCCCTGAGCATGAAGATCCCACTCTGCAGATCCCATGGCTGTAGAAGGCTGCCTTAAGAATAAATTTGTCTTCTACTTGAACCCTTTATCTCATGACCATTTAGAAGGCACAGCTTTGGATGTATCTGCTGTATTTTCTATGGGCAACAGTTAATTTATGTTTTCTTACCTGATGTCTGCCAGAAATGATGACATGTGAAACACAAGATGTACAAAGGCCATTCAGTAGAGGAACTCAGCTTTCACTGAGGACTAAATATTTTCCTTTCCAGAGGTTTTCACTTTATTGTGCTGGTTTCTTTTTACATCATCCTGCTTTACTTCTTGATAATTCTGGTTTTGTTATAAACAGTATACTATCACTCCCAGAAGTGAACAATAGTAGGTTGGGCACACGTGATAGGAGGGACTGTGCTTTGCACTTCACTGTAAAAGAAAAGAAAAAAAAAAGAATTCCACTCCAATAAAACCCACAAACAAACAAAAACCACACACTGCAACAAACCACAAAAAAAGCCCCAAAACAGAACAAAGTACCTTCCATAAAACTCTTAACTGAACAACTTCATTTCCCTTCAAAAAACTAATATAGGGAGGAGCAAAAAAAAAAAAAAATTCCCTAGACTACGTGATCAAATAGTATAAAAACTGTGTAATTCATGTTAGCTCAAGGAAGCCAGGGCCATAGATGCTGCCTCTGGAACTGCTGAAAAGACAGCATACATTGCACTAAGAGAAATAAGAAGTTGAATATGTTTTAATTATTTCCAAACTTCTGGCCAAAAATAATATCTTTTGCTGGCTAGGTGGCTTTTTTCAATCACCATGATTTAAATTCAATCACCATGGTGATTTAAATTCACCATGTCTTGAGGACGTGCTCAAGGGTCGTAGCACAATGAGCATGCACTGCTACTAATTCTAGAGATATTATGAGAAAACTGTGTTTCTTCACAAAAAGGAGTACATTTTGGATTTTGCGTTTTGCCACAATGTGCTCACAACAGAATTCCACTGATAAGAAGAGTAAGTTTTATATTAATTGCTCAGTAGCCAGCACTGTATGATGCACAATTTACACAGCATGAGGTATTTACCCCAGTAACAGTTTGGAAAGTATGCATGTGGATCAGTACCCAAAATAATAAATGCTAGTAGCGTGTGGTTTTGGAAAAATTAAAGAGATAATAAATTTAAAAGAACAGAATATATTATTCTCTCAATGTAGTACAAAATTGCAATGTCAAGCTTGCTGCTGTAAGACGTGGAGAGTAGGACTTTTGGAATTTCAAAAAAAGAATAAGGCATAAAAACATTTTGTGTGTGTGCAAATTATGTCATTTTTCACAAATTTTTTACCTCTCATTCTGAAGAATTTCATATCAAGGCTAGAGGTCTTGAGCAGTCATCACTCCTTCAAACATAAGCTTTTCCTCATAGCTTGTCTAACATATTATTTTTTAATTTTTGGGCAAGCAATCATTTTATTTAAACAGGAACTATAACCATATAGGAAAGAGATGAAAATTAAAGTAGCATAGCAAAAATATAATATTTGGGCCTGGAAACAGGTGCTGAGAACTGATTTTAAAACACTGGCTCAAAAACTGCCCATCTCTTCATTTCTGCCCTTCCTTTCCTTCCCTATGCAGACAGATATTAAAAAGGGATGAGCACTAACCATTATAATGAGAAAATCAGGGTATCCGTGACTTTTCTTCAGGTATTTAAACCATTGTTTTGTGCCAAGTCCCAAATTTTCCCTTCTTGCTCCTAATCAGTATTTGCGGGGTTATCAGAAATAGAATCTCAGAAATGTTGAAGCTCTTTCTCTGTTGCAAAGATTATACGAAAAGTAAAAATAGAGAGAGAATAAAAATTAATGATTTCATAAACAGGACTGAAACTAAAACTTTTTTTTACTTGTATAATTTTCAGTTAAAACCTTCTCTTCTGCCACTTCCAGAATCTTAACTACCAAATGAAAGAAAAAGTTCAAACATTTATTTGGATATTTTCAACTGCTTTCATACATATGCATAATGTAATTGGTTTCCTGCTAGTTTGATTGTAGTAATTTATCTTGTACACCACAAAAATAAAAATAGCTCCTGGGGAGTTTAAATTGTCTGGCAATGAAGATTATATGGGAGCAAAAGTCTATTATCTGCCAATGTTGCAGAAATTAATGCTTAAATAAGGTTACTATAGCTGAACATATTAAATCACCTAAATTTTTGCCACTTATAATATTTTATCATTGTAAAAGACCACTGGTCAATGATGTATCAAAGAACCAAAATGAGAAAGTATAATCTATTTCACTACAAAGATTTCTGGGGGGGGGGAGGAAATAAAGAAAAATAATTGTATAAAAATATTTAATATCTTTCAGTATCACAAGTCAGTGTTGGGTAGATGTCAAGCGGTACTTCTGATTTTTATTTCTCTTTAGAGTTGCAAGAGATTCTCTCACATTTCTGTCAGGATTTGAGGAATTCCTTACTCTGAAGCTTCACTGGGCATTAGTCCCTGAAGTACAATGTGATTTGTCTATCATTAATACCACTGTGTACCTATCCAGTGAATTTTTTAAGGATTCTCTCTGCTGACAATTAAACAGTCAAGTCTTTGACTGTCAAGAAATCTCCCTCAGAGCTGTGACTCATTCACAGACAAACTGAAAGTGGCTGGCTAAACCAGCACAAAAATATGCTTGACAGGGTGTTTGTCACCACTAGAAAATTCACCAGTTTCTCTGGTACCTCTGTCAGAGAAACATTTGCATCACAAATCCAATATTTTCCCATTTTTCAGTTTCTTCCACTACTCCAGCAGCAGTAGCAATTTCTACTCCTACTCCATAATGTGCTACTCCAGCAGCACATTGTGATTCTGGTTGGTACGTGAGGCTAAAACCAGCTCCCGGTCGTTGATTCAGAGACAGATGGCATTTTCTACCTCAAGGCACAGGGGATTTTTTAACCCCCTTTTCTTGGGGAAAGGGGTGACAGTTACCTCTAGAAAGAGCAATCTGAGGATCATTCATCCCTGCAGATTCAGCTTTCTGTGGGTTTTATCATCAAATTATCTGAGTACCTCCCATTGTTTGATGAATTTCAAGACATACTGAATAGAGGCAGTCCTACCTTCTAGACAGTACTGATTAATTGATTATTAATTTAATTGAAATGTCTTGTATTTTGTGAAAGGTGCTCTGAATAGAACTGTGCTCTCAATACTTGATTTTTAAACATGGAATAATTTCAATCACCCAGTGCTCTCTTGGACCCCATTTTCAATCAAGTTCATACAAACCCCTATGGCTGCTTAACACTTTCACTGGCTTTAATCAGAGAAAAGGTTAGGAATAAAGCACAATATTCCTACAGAATCCAGAAGACTTTTGCCATTTATTTGGCTGTGGGCAGAGAGAGTGGGTGATTCACAGACTGGGTGATTAGAGCACTTATTGGAGGGGCAGAGAGGTTCTCATTGTAGTGACTTTTCAGTTTTTCATTCGATCTGAATTGGCTTCAAATGACAAAATTATACTTTAAAATCCCTTTTATCATGAAAGTTCTCCAGGAAAATGGGCATCAGGGTTCGAATCAGCACAAACAGAACAGGGTATTGAACAAAATTCTATTTGAGTGCCAGTCATTACAATACTGTTAAAAAGCATGGACCTGCTTTAGCAAATTCTTCTCAGAATTTATTTCAGCAGCTTCACTCTCATTAAAGATTTCTGAGAAGAAACATTTTGTCTTGGCTTGAAAGGAAACAAGAGAGCTGTGATCATAATTCTTTCCCCCTAAAACCTTTAGTGGTAGCAGCAAGGCATGAATTCTGCAGAGACTTTGTGTCTTTGTGCAATCAAGGACAAGCTTTGTTGGTTTGTTATTTCCTTGATTTAACTCAGATTGCATTGACATTTTCAGAAATACATTTAACAACAGTGATATTCACTTGTTACTGGCAGGTTTTAGTTCAAAAGTTCAAAACTTACTCAAGCTCTTAAGATTAGATCCAAAGATCCAGATCCCTAAACTTCTGCAAAAGGAACATCCCCTAGTACTTGACTGCAGCTCATTCCCAGTTCCATTTTTCCCTGTTCTCACAGTCCCTTGAGGTGAGATGTCTCTCTGGTAAAATCACCATATCCATATCCATATCCATGTCCATGTCCACGCACATCAGCCTGGATAACCTGGCACACAGCCACGCTTCATGCTGCTCACCTGATCCCACAGCCCAGCTGAATTCTCTGCTGCCAGTGAGACCAGACACATTAGCCACCAAATTATCCTATTATTCAATAAAAGCTTGAGAGGATTCCACATAGTCTGGGAGGAACATCCGCAGTGTCTCAAAAACATGGATTATTAACTTCACCTTTTTAGCATCACAGCCCTTGGCCTGCACCAAAGGGTCATTGGTAATTAAACACAGTAATTAAGCAATATCTTCCCACTGTTAATGGAGATGGATAATGATTTTCTAACAAGAATGGATGATGTCTCTCATTTCTGACTAGAATGAGTATCCCTGAGGAGGGATAGCCTTCCTAAACCTGGGTTTGAAAGAAACCAGTCTAAGCCAGATACAAAGGTTAATCTTCACTTCTTCAAAAAGCTGGGGAGGAAAAAAAAAATAAGAAAGGAAAGGAAACAGGAAAGGAAAAAGCAGCACCAAAATGCAGCAAGTGTATTTTCTCATCATTTCATTGGGCTTGAAAGGGGTGCTTAGTCATGGAGTAAACAACTTCCTTCAGCAAGCATATAAATCTGACCTGTACATCCCTCACTGCTCTGGGAAAGGATAAATTTCTGTCCTGGCCTTCAGGTCTTTGTGTGCTATGTATTATGCATGAAGTATTCTTTCACTGTCATATTCTTAAAACTTTATTTGGGTATTTTTAGTACATTCCTCTTCCAGTCACTCTAAAACTTTATTAGGTATGACTAAGGCTGAATTTTAAAAAATCTGTATTATTGAAAAATAACCTCTACAAAATTAAAACCTACTAACAGCCTTTACATTTATTTCCTTAAGTAAGGGTTTTGCTTTTTATGCCTTTCTATTTTAAAACAATTAACATATATATAAATTGTTAAGTTTGTGCACAAGTGAATTTATCGTACCATGACTGACTGTATTCTTCTAATTACTCTACAATTTCAAAATAATCTCCTACACTTAACTTCAATTACTGTTTGGGGGGGGGGGGGAAATTTTTT
>VWZN01010564.1:216-11227 GCA_013396955.1 Regulus satrapa | reverse complement strand
GTTAGGGGGGCGGGGAATATTTTCTTCTAATTAAAATATAAATTTCACCCAAATGAAACTTTGGCAGAGAACAAATCTGGTAATGTCAAAATTGAAATAGACACTTTCTTAAGCAATAAATAGTCCTAGGCCATTTTGCAGCCAAAATATATTCAAAGTGTTAAATTCCAGATTGCTGAACTGAGGAAAAAAAAATACTTTGGTGCTTGTGTTTTAATTTTTCATAGCCAGAATTTTTCCAAGAAAATAAGCCTTCCTTATGAGCCTTAAATGATATCTAGTTGGTATTAACCAATGTAAATTTTTTCTCTGACTTTTCACAAACAAAATTAATATATCCAATAAAAAATAATAGTTGCATACTTGTTTTGCAGGTTGGGATGATGGACAACATGGAAAACCCTCATCTTGTAAATTCAGGTGACTTGGGAAAATCAGATCATATTATGCAATCTTCTGCAAAACCACAGGAAAACTCTCTATACAGCCAGAAGCCACCATCTTATGTGAAAAACAAACAAACAAAACAAAACTAAACCCAAGAACACAAACCAGACTGAAACAAAACAAAAAACGTCCCTGGTATCTGGAATACATTTACACTCGTGCATTTCTTATGTCTCTATAGAAGCTGATAGCAGACAAGCTTCCTCTGGAAATAACCTATTCTAGCAGAGAAAGCATAAACCAGGCATAATTCTTTGGCAGATAAAACAATCATCAAGAACAGAATCTGTTTTGCAATCCCCACCTTGTAAAGTCCTCATATATTGGTACTTTAAAGGAACCTGGAGAAATAAAGAGACATCATTTGTGGCACTTTATCTTCTTTCCATTTCCTGGTACCAGGAGTTTGTGGGGTATTTATGTTTCATCTGCAATGGAACTCCATTGCACAGCTAATGTACTCTGCACTAATAACTACACCCTGGAATTACTGCTATGGTAATGCCTTTCCACAAACCCCCTTGTACAATTGCAATTCTGTTTAAATATGTTTAAATATTTCCGTGTGACTTTGTTTAAACATATCTTTCTTCGACAGGAAAGCAGAAGGGTTTGAAAGAGCATAATCTTTTTAAAGATGTTTACTTCTAAAAGTACTGGAACATATACATCTCTTAGGCAATAGACTTGTTTGCAATAAATATGAATCAGTTAAAAATACAGAGTCACATTTCTGTACATGGGCTATCCTCCAGCTTTAGGCAAAACACTACAAACATCTGCTGTATCTACTGCACATCATCAGTCTACTGATGTTACAGTTTTTGCTGCATTTTTAAAGTGCAATATTTAAAAACAGCAGATGTATATTGGAGGATTTCTTTCAAAGAATGATTACAGCTATGAACACACTTGGCAGTTTTTTATACCTCCAATTTTTTAAAGGTTTACTCTTAAATGTTGAAGAAATATGTAGGACAGAATTGCTCAGATACCAGACTGGGCACCCAGCAAATAATCTTAAGTTTTAGCTTCAATTGTGGGTTGTTTGGGCAGAGAAACACACTCTGTGTCATAACAGAACAGGTTACTTTGAATGCATACAGTACAAGATAGTCCTTTGAACTCAGGACTTCACATTTTACACATTCCTTCAATCCTTCAATTTACATCTCAGTTACAAAAACACAATTACATCAAGAGATATTTATAAATAAAAATAACAAAGAAGAATACTACAGCTTTCATAACACATTTTAAAAGGGTTGGACATTGCAGCTCTTGGATTCAACATGAAAATTGAATATAGTCTGGAGGTTCTGCAGCAGGGGAAATTGAAGACACCGGTGACTGTGTGTGGGAATGTTTATATGGATGCACAGGTAATGCTTAATTTACAATCCTTTGGCAGGCAGAGACCATTCTCCAATGATCCTCCATCCCTTTCTCATTCATAACTCAAAATGAGAAATGCTGATTTCTGCTGACCTTTGGCCAGGCAGGTTAAAGGGGATTGTACCCAAATATGCACCTGGACAGCACCTGGATCAATTGTACCAATGATCCCAATTGAAACTGCTGCTTGGAAGAACAGCAAATTAGGAAGGAGAAGGTTTGCAAATGTCTACCTAAATTTTGTGAGCCACAGTAGCTACACTCCATTTATTTTAACTAGAAATAATTATGTGAAATTCAAAGTGCCTGAAAAAAAACATGTTTAATTTCTTTTCATTCCTCATTTCCATTGCAATCAGTACAAAACAACAGATACGGTAGGACTAAGCCTAACTAATGTTCTGGGGAATAGCAAGGAATCTTAAAATACATATAAAGGTCAGGCATTTATTTTCCATGTACAGACTGAGTACAAACTGTGATATGTCAGGAAATGCCCTGACACCTGCCTAATGAAACACGTGGCTGTGCCCCTGTTAAAGAACATTTCTGTTAAGCTTTCAGACACATCAATTCATTTTGGCCTGACCCTTGCAAATTCAGAACCTGTTGTTTGCCCAAGGCGGCTAAAAGAATCCAACAAACTCCCAAAGAAATTAAGTTTCTATTTGTTCTTGGAGTCACTTGATCACATGAGCCTCTGATTAAACATAAACATCTACTAAAGCACTTTGCAACTAAGAGCTGTGTGTCGGGTTTATTATTATTGGGTCATTCTTTATGATCCATTCACAGCAACAAAAATGCACAGTCTGAGGAGGAGGAAAATAAAGAAAACAAAGAAAGAAAATCAAAGGAAAAAAAGAAAGGGAACAGAAGAAAGAAGAAGGGAAGAAGAAGGGAAGAAGAAGGAGAAAGAGAAGGAGAAAGGAGAAGGAGAAGGAGAAGGAGAAGGAGAAGGAGAAGGAGAGGAAGAGGAAGAGGAAGAGGAAGAGGAAGAGGAAGAGGAAGAGGAAGAGGAAGAGGAAGAGGAAGAGGAAGAAGAAGAAGAAGAAGAAGAAGAAGAAGAAGAAGAAGAAATAGTAATGCAGTTTTTAAACACTGAAGGAGTTTTGCCATAAACATGCAAGCTCTTACATCTTATACTGCACATATTTATTATTTATTATTACGGTGTAACTTACTAAGACTAGAGTGCATGGGAAATACGTCACAATTTAGAATTCATTCTGGATTTTTCAAATTCTGGATGTCTCTGATGATAAAAAGGTTTTTAAAAGCCTTACTCTATGTGTGAGACTGCTTAGGTTTTTCTGAAAACCCAGCTGCAGAATTGCAGCTCTCTCCTCTCTTCAAGAAACACTACTAAAAGCACTGCATTAGTATTACTTAAAATGTTATTTTTGCAGCAGAACAGAAGCTGAGTAAAATACATTTATCAAAATTGGTAGCTATTTGGTCTTTAAAAACCCTACCAATTAAAGTTGCTGGGATGTATTGATTTTCTCCTCAGTTTTTAATGAGGGCATGTAGAGAAGTAGAGCATGGGCTTATGGCTGTAAAAGAAAAATATTCTAATTGGGTAAAAATACAGACTTATACACTGTCAAAATATGATTTCCACTTAGCTCCACTGTTCACTAGCATAACCTTAGCAAATTAAGACAAACTTCATATCTCTGCAGTGGAAGAAGCTTTGAAGCAACAACTGTATTTAAAATTAAAAAAAAAAAAAATTAAAAAAAGGCATGAATAAGTAAAATGCTGAAAGTAGATAATAAGGTACCTGTTCTGCAATTAACACTGATGCAAGTGTCTTCATGAATGCCTGTGGAGCCTCTAACTTAGAAATACATATTTTTAAAACAGATTAATTTTTAACTATTATTAATTGTTATGCGTTTTGAAAAGGCTTTAATAAGTTAAGAAATAATGTCTCTTGCTATACACACCCCAAATTTTCCAGAGGAACTGTGGATGAGCCCAGAATGAACAGAAATTCATGGACAATGGTGTATTTAAAGCCCTAACTCCCACTGTGTTTGGTGCCCAAGTCACACCAAATTCCAGACTGAGGCACTTCAGTCTCACATATCTTTTCTGAACATACCAAGCCTTTGTAGTTGAGCAGGTCCCACCTATTAAAACATCTGGCAGGTGAATATTTTAAGCCTCAATGTGAAGGCTTTCAACAGCTCAAGTATTTTTTCATTCTGGTTTATCCTTTCAATTTTCCTCTCATTTGTCATTTTTATCTTAGTTTCCCTTCCAACCATCTCCTCCACTCATTTATTCACAGAATGGCTCATCTTCTATCATTCATATTCCCTTTCAACCTTCATTTCAAAACTCCTTTCACCTCCTTTTTCAGGGATACTATAACTGGGATAGAAGAACATTTACACATTGCACTTGAGCTCTTGTAGAAAATGTATGACTGCCCAGAAAAAGAACTCGAAATTATGATGAGCTTATGCTTAGAGAAGAAAAATGTCCTGTAGACCTAGGATAGTCACCATTCCTAGACTATTTTTTTTAAACAAACAAAAAATTCTTCATTTATGCTCTTTCTAATAGATTGGTTTTTTTTAAAGTCAAGAAATATGAAGAAAAAAAAGCAGTATTTGCGTAGAAGTGAGACATTTGGTAGATAAATACTAGGAAATAAAAGACAAATAAAAAAGATAAAATCCAGTCTCAAGTAACTAGTAGAGAAGATGTTCCAGGAATTGAGAGACCCTGGATATTTCTTAGAGAAATTTAATTTAATAAACCCTGTAAATTGCTAAAGACACTAAGCAGAATATTCTGAAGGCCCACAGAGTATCTTCCAAGAATTCATAACAGAAATAATACGCATTAACCAAGGTGAAGATTTAAAAACTGTGCATAAGAGAAGCACCTCAGCACCGGGAAGTGAGTATAATATTCACTATAAAATTAATTAAAGACCAGTCTCTTTGGCACCTTATTGCAGTGCCCCGTGTAGTGCCAAGATCTTGCTCCTTAGGAGGTCAGAGACCACAGAAGATGCTGCACCTCTGTGAGACTCCTGGCATTGGTGTGCAGGAAGAAACCAACCTAAGCCAAAGACAATCTGCTGACAGGATTCACAAAGAACATTTCAGCAATATCCTTCTCAAATCCAGAAGGAAAAAAGGAGAAGGAGAAGGAGAAGGAGAAGGAGAAGGAGAAGGAGAAGGAGAAGGAGAAGGAGAAGGAGAAGGAGAAGGAGAAGGAGAAGGAGAAGGAGAAGGAGAAGGAGAAGGAGAAGGAGAAGGAGAAGGAGAAGGAGAAGGAGAAGGAGAAGGAGAAGGAGAAGGAGAAGGAGAAGGAGAAGGAGAAGGAGAAGGAGAAGGAGAAGGAGAAGGAGAAGGAGAAGGAGAAGGAGAAGGAGAAGGAGAAGGAGAAGGAGAAGGAGAAGGAGAAGGAGAAGGAGAAGGAGAAGGAGAAGGAGAAGGAGAAGGAGAAGGAGAAGGAGAAGGAGAAGGAGAAGGAGAAGGAGAAGGAGAAGGAGAAGGAGAAGGAGAAGGAGAAGGAGAAGGAGAAGGAGAAGGAGAAGGAGAAGGAGAAGGAGAAGGAGAAGGAGAAGGAGAAGGAGAAGGAGAAGGAGAAGGAGAAGGAGAAGGAGAAGGAGAAGGAGAAGGAGAAGGAGAAGGAGAAGGAGAAGGAGAAGGAGAAGGAGAAGGAGAAGGAGAAGGAGAAGGAGAAGGAGAAGGAGAAGGAGAAGGAGAAGGAGAAGGAGAAGGAGAAGGAGAAGGAGAAGGAGAAGGAGAAGGAGAAGGAGAAGGAGAAGGAGAAGGAGAAGGAGAAGGAGAAGGAGAAGGAGAAGGAGAAGGAGAAGGAGAAGGAGAAGGAGAAGGAGACTGTTTCAATTAAAGATAAAATTCAATATTAGCAAATGACAGATTGGTAAGTTAGATAAAATTAATAGCCGGAGACTAAATTTCCTTTTGAGCAGACATTTTGTCAAATTCTGATATTGCCAATGATAAACTCAGCACTGCTACCTTTCTTCAATTACCAAATTTTGTTTATTGGACACTTACAATGGCAAAAAAAAATCTCTGAAAGAGAGGAATACAGGGAAGACTTATGGAGACAGAAAAAACACAGGGAGAAATTTTAAAGTGTTAGATTATGGTAATAATTCATAAAAAGTCTAATATATGTTGTCCTCATACTCATAAAGGCCAATTTAGATTTACACAAATATTAACAAGGTACTTTATTTATATGAGTGCACTTATGTATACATTGCAATAATAAATAAACATTGCACAATCCCAGAATGGTTTGGGTTGGAAAATAGCTTAAAGCTGATCCAGTTCCACCTCCCAGTGTCCCAGTGTCCCAATGTCCAGCCTGGCCTGGGGCACTGCCAGGGATCCAGGAGCAGCCCCAGCTGCACCCTGCCCTCCCTGCCAGGAACAATTCCTGGATCCCAATATCTGAATCACCTCTCTCTCAAGTTGAAGCCATGTATATGAAAACATACAGATATATATCTATGTTTGAAAGTGAAAAAAAACCAAATTACTACTCAGATGTATAGACAAGCAGAAGTCATAACATTATAGATTTCCCACAGCTTTAAGATGTATATGTATTTAGTTGAGGTTTGCATATACTTAGAAAGAAAGAAATTCAGTCTCAAAGTTGTTCCTCTTTCCATCCTAAAAAAAATTTAAGAAATAAAAAGTTTATTTGCTACTACATTTTACATCCAAAATGCTCTTGCTGAAGTAAACACAGAGCTTTTGAGTTTATAGGGAATTCTCATTGCATATGCAATAGCAAAATCTTTTATTCCCTAAGAACTGGATTTAATTGCTAGTACACTGTCCTAATCACTGTGTACACAAGTACACCATGTGCATGGATAGCAACAAGTGCTGGGACATTCACCCCGTTCTCATCCACAGATCTGAAGGAAAGGGTTAAAGCAGCCATCAGACTGATTGTGGCTTGACTTCTCCCTGGATATTCCTCTTTTTACCGGGATAAAGAGGAGGGAGGGGAAAAAAAAGGAAATAATCATTATAAATGCTCTGAAAATTGTCTGTGAAGCATAAAGAAAGGGAAGTATCCTCTCAGAAGTCTCCCTACTTTATACTTACAACTGAAGATGGTACATGCAGCTGGGTTCCATTAAATCCTACTATTTAGACCCACTCAAATGAGGTAATACTTTGGAAAATGCAATTTTCATTCTAAAATCACCAGGTTTTATTCAGATAACTAAGAGCTAAAACACACTGAATTATTTAATGATGTTCTCAAAATCTATCAGCTAAGATTTAAAGATTGTCCATTCGAGAAAACGTCCAATATCCAAAATTATGTCCAAAGACCAATCAGCTCTTCAAAAGGGTAAGCAGTAAAATATAAAACACAACTACAGGCCTTTCCATGAAAATGCATATAAATCCTTACATATCCCCTGTAGACACTGCAGATTCCAGTTTCTGAGGGAAAATATCTGGCAGATGTTCAAGGGGGTTTCAGGAGAAGACCAAGAAGCTGAATGAGAACCACTGGACCCCAGAAAGACACAGCCTGATATTTTCTTTCTCACCTAAACAGATTTTAAACAGATATGCTGGCTACTACTCAAAATTTCAATTATCACCTGCTTTTCCACATCCCAAACTCACTGCAGCACGAAATGCACCAATTATGTATTCAATAGATACCCACTAGGAATATCAGGCAAAACTGGCAGAACCCCTCTTCTGAGCTGATCCTGATCACATCTCTTCTGCCAGCATGTCAGAAAGCTATTTGCTGTCCCTGAATATATTCACTTAGCTCCAGAGATTAAGAATTTCTCAGTAAACAAATGTTTTGCCCCTGGAGTGGATTAGCAGGACATATTTGCTACCTGTCACCAAAGCCATTTGATATCATTCTCTCATTAGGAGCCATGGCAACAGCGCACAGTGAACAACACTTTTTGAGGGAAGGCTCAGGCCTCAAAGGAGATTAGATATTCCCAGCACAGAAACTGATCCCCCAGCGCCTCCCGTACCAAAGGGAGGCTCAATGCCCTCCAAAATTTGCCATGCAGCTTCAGGTCTTTCAAGGCTTTCCCACCTAAAAAGGGATCACCTGCCTTATTGATAGACTTGATTTCCTGTAAATCAATAAATACCCATTCATGGCCCACTTGCAAAGCTACAGATCATCCTGAAGGGTGGGATTTTGGTGAGCATTGCTCATTCCAGACAATGGGTAATCCAAAAAAACACCTCACAGATTATAGAAAAAAGCCAAAGTACATAGAAAATTTAATATATTAGTTGTTCTGAAAGCCCATGAAGCAGCAGTGAGCAGCCAAGAATAATGCACTTGAGAAAGTCTGTTTAAAGAAAAGATTTTGTTAAAAAATAAACACTACTTTTCAGTATTCAGTGTCTCTCATATGGATTTCTCTGCTTATTTTCTTCAAACCAAAACACAGGAGGGTGCTACAACTTAAGATGGATGTATTTGTTACCAAATATGCAAGTCTGGCTACTACCAGCATTTGATCTGCCAGTATGACTTATTCAGGAAAAGAAAATATAATCTCATCCTTGTCCAAGCTTGGAGAAAATTGAACTCAAAACAGTTCCTATGCAAGACCAGCAAAGCAGGTCAGAACCAGAGCAAGGAAAACCCATTTCCACACCTTCTTTCTACCTGGCTCAGACTTCCTCAGGATCAAGTGCAGTAGCAAAACACTCACCAAACACTTAATGTGGTTTTGGTATCAATCCATGAAACATTATTGGGTTAAATGTGCTTGTCACCACTTTGCAGCAGCTTAAACAGAGCTTAAACATGGTTCTAGCAAGAGAGAGGATGAAAATAAGCCCTGAGTACATAATTATCCCTTATAGGAACTACAAAAACACAAGCAAAAATTAGACTGTTTCAAAGTATGTAGGGGAAAAAAAAAAAGAGTTTGTCTGAAGATGAAGCCAAGCTGCTTATTTTTCCTTTAGGTATTTTGTGTTCCCTTGCTCAAGGACAGGAGTGTTCATTTTGAATAAAGAACTGGAGGGTTTTATTTTCTCAGTCCCAAGTTATTAGCTGCCACCACGATGATGAAGCTGTTGTGGCTACTGTGGCCTCTCTTACTAAATAGTGAAGTAAAATCCTATTTCAGTAACACAGAAACTGTATTTAAAGGAATGGTTCTTTATCATGGGTATATTTATCAGAGCAAAGACTAAAAGTGCTATGCACTTTTAGCTCTAAGCATCAAGTCATTCGTTTTCACTCTTTCTCCTAAAAACAAAAAAGAAGAACACAGTTCAAAGAACTCAGTTTTCAAAGGAAAACTCATCACAGGTGACCTAATGTGAAGTTTCTAGATTACATTCATCTATTTTTCTTGCTGATCCTACTCTTTAATAGCTATTCCTTTGTGCACTGAACACATCCACTGTCCATCACGAGAAAAAACAAATCTACACATACACCAAACAACACTAATGTTCCTTTACAACAGATTAGGTGCTATACTTCTTTCAAAACTTGAAAAATCGGCTTGTTAAAGCAACAATTATCTGAATTTGTGATTCAAAAGAAATAATGAAAACTAGTCCAGGGTACCCAAGTTATTTGGCCTCAAGATTTCAAAATGATATTTTAGTTTCAATGCAAAAACCACCAGATGCATGCATTTTTAACAGTCCCTTTCCATTTCATTTTTCTTCAAGGACAGGCATCTGTTCTGTCAAAAAACAAGGGGAATTTAAACACACACCACCCACACTCCCTGCAAGAAAACTGCAGAAAGGCTGGGAAACTTCCCTTTACAAGATTCAGAGCTTCAGATTTAGAGACAACACAAAACAGCCACAGGGAACATTTCTATTTCCACCTTCCATAAGTCTGATCTCTCCTGCCATCACTGGGCCAGCCTACAAGAGGAACAGCACCCAACGCATTAATTCACTTTCAGCTGAGGTTATTTCACTTACCCCAGGAAACAAAAACAAAACCAAAATTTAAAAAACAAACAAACAAACAAACAAAACACAAAGTAAAATTAAAAGTCACAGATTCACTGTCAAGACCTTTGCACCTAACAACCTCAGTTCATTAAGAGGCCAGCTAATTAGAAATGTTTCATGGAGACATCAAGAGCCTGATCTCTGAAGGTTTTTTTGTTGTTGGTCTGTTAGTTTTTTCAATTTGGCTAGCTGTTTGAAAATATAATCAACAGGCTAAACAGAATTTCAGCTAAGATATGTGCTTTAATTATGGGAACTTCAAACAAGTTGCCAACTTGGCTTAGCTGACAAAAACCTTTTCCAAATTGATTTAGAATATTCTGCCATCACCTCATTAGCACCACAGTTAAAATGCATTACTTGGGTCAAAAGAAGCACACGTATTGAAAGGCTTCCACAGAAACCCGAAGGAAAACATTTTAGTTAATGTAATGAGTATCTCAAGAGTTCTAGCAAATTGCCTGATACACAAAGGTGGTAAGTAGCAAAATGCTGGCAAGAGAATAATTCTGGGAGAAAGAACAAAGAAAAACACTTACTCATTTTTTTTTTTTTTTTTTCTTTTTTCTTTTTTTTCTTTTTTTTTTTTTTTTTCCTAATGATAGGTAAGTTTCTCATCTTGGGTTTTCTTCTAGGGAGAAAGAAACACTTTCCTTTCATATTTCATTCTTTCTGGTTATGAGTTTGAGAATTGCTTCATGATTCTGAATGTTTGCAGTCCTAAGTGTTTACATCAAAAATATATTCAGGGAACAAGGTAAGACAATTATATTTGGGTATTTGACAAACAAAGGCACAAAAATCATCAGTTTTCATACTGTGTGCCTAGAATTACTTCAGTTGTTTGACTTACACTTTGAAATTTTGATAAAAAAAAATCTAAAGAAGTAAAAGTCTATAAACTGATACAGAGCAAAGCAACAAAAAAATCAGCAGTGTTTTAAAGTTATTTCAGACTTTGCAGTCAATCTCAGGAACACTGATGCATCAGTGGTTCAAACCTTGATACTTCCTATGAGATAATGTATGGAAGTACAATCTTCTAGAGTGTAATTGCAAAAAGCATTTCTAAAAGAGTAATAGAAGCATTTCAGGTTATCTATCAAAGGAAATCTAGTGAAAAACAAAAATGCATTTGGTTGAAAATGAGGAGATTCTGTCAC
>VWZN01010560.1:130354-150159 GCA_013396955.1 Regulus satrapa | reverse complement strand
TTGACCCAACTTTAAAAAAAATATTAAAATACCCAAAGCAGGAAAAAACCTCACACTGAGAGATTTTGACTGTCTGATTCACTTTTGGTTTGTTTCATTTGGTTTAGCCTTTTTCTTTTAATACTCGATCAAATCTTTCACTTCTGATATTCTATGGATGGGTTCAAAAGCAGTTTTGTTTTATGTTTATCTTACATATTGTTGCATATATCTGTCTTGAGCTATGCTGGCTTCTCTTGTCATTTTGACACTGATTTACTGGAATGAACTTACATTTTAAACTCTCTTACTGTTCTTTAAATGCCTTCCGTTCCACATTAACATTTCTCAACGATAGTTAGTTCTAATTAGTTTTGTTTTTTTCCAGCCTGTTTGCAAATCTAGCACGATATGTTTCGAAAACAAACTTGCTGAAGAATATCAGACACTTGAAGAAAATAAGGGATCAAGCGACTTTGCTGCTGGTAGTTCATCTGTGTTCTGTGTGTGCTTGTACCCAGTAATACAAATTTCCAACGAGCTTTGAACAAGCCCAAAGCACAGCCCTGTATCAGCTGTCACGGAAAAACCTCTCTATCCCAGTCAAACCCAGCACACCTTCCTAATGGCATGTTTAGATGGCTTTCTGCCTGCCCACGTGGTTGTTTCTGCCAGTGCTTGTATTGATCTTAAGCAGGTTTTCAGTGTTTCTAGAGACAGTGCAGAGTCAGAGCTCTATCCAAATAGCTCTAGAATGTTCAGTGAAAGAAATTTGCATATATGTTAACGTTTTTGTTCCTCTACAGCAGCAAAAAACCTGTGCAGAGATGTTCCATCCAGTGTTTGGTTTGTTTTCTTTTCTAGGAGGATTGTTTACAGACAAATTTATTTTATATTTATTTTCAAGAATGCCCATGGATGGATGTAAATGGGCATATAGGTACATTGAAAAAGAGAGAGTAAATACCACTTTTAGAATCATACAATTAATAGGAGCTGAGGGTTGATGCATTTGTGCTGTGCCATTCTGATGGGTGTGATTATTTTCTCTCTCCCTCATATGCTATTTCTTCATGGTTTGGTGCTCTCGAGGTATGAATTTTAGTCAAACAAAGATAAAACTGTGGTTGTTTTATTACTTGTATTACTGTAATTCTTAGGAATCCAAGCCATGAGGCATAATTTCACTGCCCTAACCACTGCAGCAGTGCTGAAGCAGAAGGGATTGCTGAAGAAATCACAGCCCAAGAGAAAGGAAAGCACAGGGGTGGAGGCAAAGGGAGGAATGCCCAGCCCCAGTTCAATAACCCTGGATGGGACTGATGAAGTCTCTTCCTCCCCACTCTCTGCAATGTCAATTGCTCTGTTAGGTCTTCATTTCTTCCTCCCTTTAGTCCTGCTGACAGAGGAAACAGAATTAATTGTGCTGGTTGGCAGTTATATTCTTCAAAGGTGTGGCTGAGCAGAGCGTTGGGAGCTCACTGGAACTTCAGAAAACCCTCAGAAATATGAGGAGCAGCACGGGAGCATGAGCATGTTTTTTGGCTTCTATCTGGCCTTTCAAAAAAAAAAAACAAAAAACAAAAAACAAAACAAACTTAGGTGGAGAACAGCAATAAACCTTTCAGGAGTGGTGAGGGATCGGCCGTGCTGGCGACTGTGAGGATTTTAGAAAGTGAAGTCCCACGGGATTGGGTGGACTGGAGGGAGTGAATTATTGCTCTGCTTTGCTCGGAGCTGGGCATTCAGGAAAAAAGCACTGTAGCAATGAAGTGATGAGTTATGAGGGACTGGCTAAAAGCTGTGTGCATGGACAGGAGAGGTCTTGCGTGAAAGGAACCTGCAAGGCTTCAAAGATTGCACCCCAGAAGCTGGGTTGAGATGGATGTTTGAGAGAAGTGCAAGGGCAGCTTGGTGGAAGCAAAGAGTTCGACCTTGTCTGAGCGAATATTAACAGTAAATTCGGCATTCATTTTGGTTTTAAGGCTACTCAGATTTTCAAGGGGAGGAAAGTACAAAAAAGCAAAGCGGATTTCGCCTGTGCTTGATTTGCAGTTTGATTGGAGAGCAGTGGGAGAGGGAAAATTCGTCTCAGGACTATTGCTGTCTGTCCATCCCCATCTTTGTGCCTGCTTGTTCTACCCTAAGCCTTAATGCCAATTTCATAACACTTAGGTGACCTTCTAACTGTGGTCTTTGCTTGTTTCCTACACGCCAGCAGCTCAGTGAGACACAAGGATGACACATGAATGAGCACACCCTTGAGAAAAGAGGATTTTGGGGGGAAAAAAAAAGAGCTGTGACATTCTCAGCAAGAAAACTGCCAGGCTCGACTCCTCTGTGTTCTCCCTGGTCTAACAGGGAAGGGATGAGCGTGGTTCTGGTAGTGCAGGGCTGACTTTTATCTGGGATTGTTCCGAGTTTCACCAGAAGCAGGGAGGAGGGAAGGTGCAGAAGTGAAGAGGGTGCAGGAGATCTCAGGCTTTGCACCAGCCTCTCACAGCTGGCAATGATTTGTCCCTTTGGCTTAAAAATTCACCCAGGGTGTGTGTACTCTTTTCCCACTACACAGAATTTAAAATTTCATTTTAAAAGGTGTGTTTGGAGATCGTGTAACCCTGTCTACAAAGCACGTCTGAAATTTCAGCGTGCAGCTGAGTGTATGACATTTGATTTGATGCTGTTCAAACCAATGCTTGTTAACAGCATGGCATACAGGTAGAGAAAGTATAAAAATATGGTGTAATGCAGTGGAATGAAGAAGTATCTTTCCAGTTCTATTCTGAGAACGCAGCAAAAATAGCCCAATGTCAAATCCTATTTGAATATAACTTCCTAATGTGTCTGATACTCTTATTCTTTATGTGAGCCCACTGCTATCTTGCTTACGCTGCAAAAATTCAAAAAATACCTATATTAATGTGCTTTTTTTTTTTTTTTTTGCCCCCAGGTGTACCAAATTAGTTCCCTGGTTTCATTCTCAGCTCCTTATGGTTTCTGCATTGACCAACTGACAGCATAGCTACCTTCACGTCGTAGAAGAGAATTTGAACTTGGCAGCTCCACGCACGGTTCACAAACCCACTGCTCTCTGCAGGGGAATGAACCCTGTGCATTCTCACTTCTGGCCCAACTGACAGAAAGGGGGGGGGCTGCAGGAACTGCACCTCTGGTGGGGCTGCTCTGACACCAGGGCCGGGCAAGAAGCAGCAGCAAGAAAGCCACACGAAAAAAGCTTCACTGCAAGCCCTCCCGGCAGACTCAGCAGCGGTGAGGGCGATCCTGCCAGAGGATTTTATTCTTCTCTAGCAACGAGAGGTAACGGGCAAAGCAAGCGGGAGAAAAGGGCGTATTAACCACGCCGCATCTATTAAAACTAAACAGCATTTTTTTGGCTAAATGAGCTGACCTGTGCATCCCGGTAGGGGTGCCTTGCTGGGCTGTGTGTAACCTTTAGCCACAGCTCGGCTCGCAGGCTGCAGTGACAATAAACCCGCAGCGTCTCGCTGACTTCTTTTGACAGCTTCTGTCCGGTTACTTTCAGTGATTTGCCAAGCTGACATTTCCCTTTAGTGAACCTGAAGCTGCTGCTTTCTGCTGTATTGCCCAGATATTTTTAATGTACCGGGCAGTAGTGGGAAGCAGAGAAAAGAGGGCTCCGTTCTGGCTCAACCTGGGGGAAGGGGTCTGGCAGCAAAGGCGAGGGGGGAAAGGAGCTGGGTAGAAACAACCCCTGGGCCCCTGGTTAGTGTAGCTGTGGTCAGGGGCTTATTTCTATTAATTTGCCGTGCTATAAATGCCACACTACCCTTCTGTTCCATAGCAGATATTCCTCTGATCTTACAATATTTTCTTTCCTCGTGGTGGAGTGTATCTGATTGAGCCAATTTATACTGACAGCTTTCCTAAGTTAACTTCCCTGTGAATTCCCAGTTCATTTAATATATTTTCCTCATGCTTCCCCCCATTTGAGTTACCTTTGTTCTCTGTCTGAAGGATAGGAAGCTGATAGTTATTTTATATTTATATTTCAAGGCTGCTTAATGTTTAATGAGGCTGAATATGTTGTAAAAAGCTTCGGAACACTCAGGCTGGTTAATATTTCATGTCGATCTACAGAGACAACTATATTGATCTTTTAAGCATCTGCTAAACAAGACAAGGAATAAATTAGATTTGGGTCAGTTTGACTTGGTTGGCGAGTTAAATAGCTTTTAGAGCATTATCACCTTTTAAAATGTTTTGTTTCCAGTTGAATAAAGTAGATTTTAAAGGCAGTATTTCATGTCATTTCTCATTGCTCCTCATCTTGCCTGTTTCATTTCAGCTGTGTTTGTGTACGTTATGAAGGGATGCAGGAATATGAAGAGGGGATGTTTGCTCTCATAAAACTCTCTGCTTTATGCACCCCTAATTAGACTTTCTGAAGCCACAGCTGAAGGGCCCTACCTGTCCCTGATGGCTGCATTTTGGACACAGGTTCCCACTATTAAACTTGTGTTTATTTACATCACAGTTACATGTCTAGAAAATTCTCTGCAGAGCTGGACCATGAATACAGTCTGATTCAAGGTAAAGCCAACTTTGTCCCCAGGTTCTTACCCCAGAGCACTTATTTTAACATATTCTATGTGAGCTTTTTTACCAGCTTTGGGAGTAACAAGTGCAGAAAATTGATTTCCTTGCAAAAAGAGGAAAATTAAATTATCACATCCACTCAGATGTCCACAGAATTGCCCTGTAAGCATACTGCAAGCAGATAACAAGGCTTTTAAAAAAGGTTACTTTTGTACCAAAATAATTTCATAATAATTCCATAATTTTGTGATGATTTAAAGTCTCCAAACTCCTTATCCAGAACACGCTGCACGTGTAGAGTATATATGTAAGTATATAGGTATTTATGCATATTAGGTATTTATGCATGTAGGTATTTATCTGTATTATAAGTATTTATCTGTATTATACGTATTTATGTATATAAGTATACATGGGAACAGTAGAATAATACTTTTTTTTAGTCCCTTGCATTTGTATAGTTTTTTTTTATTAACTATGCTTTGTTTTATCCAGTTTGGAGCAGATGTAATAGCTGGGAAAACTTCTTTTCTTTGACAGAAAACAAAAGTTATCAGTGATCTGGGGAGGTCTGGGGGTTCCCAGAAATGTTACATCTGGGCTGTTAACTGAATTTAAAACTTAAGAAAAAGAAAAATGGCAAAGGAATTGATGCAAAATCTGCTAAACTAAAAGCAGGAATGAAGAGAAGCTTTTTGTTTGTTATATTCTAGGATACCTCTCCGTATAGTTTTTTTCTTCATTCCTCCTGCCCGAGAATTTCCTTGTGAGTTCACCCTTTTAAAAAGATGCTCCCAATGATTTTAAAATGTCTCACCTCCAGGTTACGATGCTAAGATTTCTGGAAGTTTTAGCCATCTGAAATCTGTTGCACTCATCATTTGATGGGTTCTCAAGTAGCATTTCTTCCTTATGTGTCCCAGCAGCCAAGGCCCTGTGTGATGCTATGAAATTTAATAATTTAATTAAATTTAATATTTGAATTTAAAGCTGGAGGGGACCATTGGGAGAAATCTGGGGGGCTGTCTCTGACCTGTCTATCTCGTCTGCACTATGTTCTGCATGTCTGTGTTGTCTTGCAGTTGATCTGATGATAAAAGCTCATCCCCACTTCGATTTCTTCCTGAAACATTAAATTCACTGACTTTTATCCGAACAGAAGGTGTGTCCTGAAAAGCCCTGAGAACATCAGGCTCTTGGGAATTCAGTAAGTACAGTAATTACTTCAAGGTATGTTTTCAAAAGCTATACTAATTTTTCATCTTTAGTGCCCCCACTGGTCCTTTTTAAAGGCTGTCAGGCTATTCCCACATAAAGAAAATATTTCCTACGCATTTTGATGCATATTGAAATTCTGCTGGATGTGATGGAACATTGTCATTTCTAATGGATGTGTCACCCTTAATAAGTGCTCAGATTTGGGATCATGCCAGTTCTATACAGCTGTTCTGGAGTTGCAGGTACGTGGTAGTTTCAGACCACAAGTGTGGCCAACTTTACAAATTAGGTCAACTAAGACCTCAATAATAATTATTTTAATTTTAAAATACCAAAACTCCAAGAGTTGGCCAACCAGACCATATTTGGACCCTTTATGATTATGAAATGAGTTGTCCCACAGGGAAACCAATGAATATGAAGTATATGAAACAGCTCTGCTGCCTCTGTTTGCCCTCAGAGCCCACAGTCGTGCTGAGGATGGGCTCAATATCAATATTATTATATTATATTATCAATAGGAGCAGGGATGCATTCCCAGGGAAAGCTGGTTAACTCCTTTTGAGTTGGCTTTGAAATTCACCGTGACTGGGATAATCTATACAGCACTTGGGGTCATCAGCCTTACTGGTGCCTGAAACTTCAGTGGGAAATAATCCTCAATTCTCCCCTTGAAATGAGTGAATGTGGGCGATGTGCTGCCTGCTGGACACCCCGAATGGAACACGGCACACACGAAATTGGAGCAATGAGAAGAGAAGGGGCGGATGCTCCCAGGTGCTTCACTTGTGGCCAAGTCCAGTTTGGCAAAATTTCCAGCTATGAAATATATATTTTTTTTTTTGAAGATCCTTCTGTCACTCTGTAAAACTCACTTCATTTGCTGAGAGTGATGCCATGATGACTCAATGAAATGCCTCGGGCTCCCTGAGCAGACTTTTGGGACTTTCCACACTGCCTTCCACCAGCCAGAGTTGCACCCTAACTCCCTCGCAGGATCAGGGATCAGCTCAACTCCGAAGTGTCGGTGCTCAGGGTAGTAAGGAGACCAGGATCTGGTGGTGGTAAAGTTATTTCTGACCTCCAGTCCCACGACCCCATTGTTCTGCTCGCCTTTGGGTGGCCGAGGCGTTCCTCAGCCTTAGATTAGCTCTTAGACTCCTTAGGAGTCCTGATAACTTCAGTGGGATCAAGATCAGCTTCTGCACAGGAAATCACAAAACATTATGCAGCCATTGTAAGGTACCAGTGTAAGGAGAGCAGGATGGGCTGTGATTCCCCTTCTTCAGGGAGTTATGCACGGTACCTTTTTATTGGAATAGGAGACAGATTCAAGCTGATTGAATCATTACATGGAATTATAAGACAATGAACATTAGCCACTTAGCTCATCCCATAAATTCCAATAATTAAAACTGCATGGGCAATAATAATGGCTATTCCAGATATCTAAGTAAGAAAAATGCACCTTTGATGCACTGTGGCACAGGCATCGTGAAAACACCGAGCTAATGGAGGATCTATGTAATAAGTTACCATAAGGAACCTGCAGTTGGAAATATATAAACACACTTCCCAGCAGAATTTCACTGTGTCACAATTGATTAAGAAAATCGGCAATAACTGACAAGATAGGCACAAAATGGATTTTCATGTTGCTGAGATGAAGTATGGCTCCCAGCAATTAATGGTTTTAGTCATATTAAGCAGATAAATAATGCTATCTGACATAACAGTATTTCACATTACACTAAAATTTTGTAACGTTTGCTCATAATATGAGTTGAAATATGTTACCTAGGAAAAAAAATGTTATCTCTGGAACAGTCAAACCCCATTAGAAACCTTAGGCTTGAAAAATCACAATGTTAACAGTTATATCCCCTAGCAAAGGTTTGCTTTCCTTAAATAGTGTTAAATTTAAACCCAGAAGCTCTAGTCTCTTTTGGAGTTACTCTTTCATAGTGCATTGAGCTTGAAAGGGAAATTTAGTGCATGGAATGTACTGTGCCATTACTGAATGTTGGTAAGAGAAACACCATGAAGAACTGCAGAAACAGGGGAGCCTTTAAAATGAAATCACACCACGGATACGGATGTTCTCCAAAACTTTCTCTACATTCTGCTTTATTAAAAAAACTCCTAATCCTAATATGACCCCATTACTCACTATTGATGAAAAATTTGATTATTTTAAGCCTCGTTCTAATTGGCATGTTTGTCTTTTTCCTAGCTGGGTGTATGTGCTACCTGAGTGCCATTCTTTGGGGAAAAAAAGCCTTTTTACAGATCTAAATTTTCAGTTGCTGTTTGTGCGAAAAAGTCCTCTGATTTCAGCATTCTTCCTCACGTAAGTATGATTTTATCCTGGAAAATACCAACGCGTTCCAAGCGGTAAGAGGAATCAAGAACAAATACGAGAGCACGATCTTTCTCTCGCGTGCTGCTAATTCTGTTCCAAATTCATTGAGTAACGTGGAAGAAAATGTGATTGCTTGTCAAAGCACAGATGTGTTTGGCTTTTTTATTTTTTTTGTTGGGACGGTGCACAGTGCATTTGGAAGTGTCATGTTTAGCTGAGGGCAACAATGCTTAGTGTCTCAGCACCCAACTCCCACTGAATTTCAACAAGAGTGAGCAAACAACCTTCCCCTGGGCTCCAGTGAAAATCCTTGGCTTAGGATCCAGCCTGAGCTGCAGTTTCACTTGCAGGAAACAAGCGGGGTTTTTTTTTTGAGGTTTTTTAAGGTATTGTTTCCTCAAACAGCAGAAGATGATCTGAGTACATAGAGAGTACTGAAAATCCGTTAGCAAAACGTGTTAGTTTGATAAAGATTGTCAGGATTATTGAGTACAATAAACCTTTCCAAATCCGAGCCATAAACAAAATATATAATCATTTACATGTGCCAAGACACAATTTTATTGCTTCCCAGATAGCACTGCATTTAAGCTTTTATTTAACTGGAGGGTACTGTAAAAGCAAAACCAGTTCACTTTTATGACATTTGCCCTACTGCATGTTAGTGGGAGAGGTAGGGATTTTTTCAGACATTGCTGGCAATGTCATAAGAAGTGCACCCCAAAAGCTTAGTAGTGGTGCCAGCAAGCACGTGCAATCTCTGTCAGGCTCAGCAATCTGGATTTAATTATCTTCAACTGCAAGATGTAAAATATTCCACCACGGTTCTTCTATGACCTTATAAAAATGACACTGCTTACAGAGGTCACAGCTCTGCACTGTCTCCTGATGATTTTCACAAATGTGCTGGAGCTGCTGAAGTGTCTCACATCCTGGGAGTCTGGATGGTTTATGGGACCAGGGCGTGATGTTTTACACCCAACCTTCCAGGAACCTCTCAGAGAACGCCGCTGTGGAGTCCTGATCTCCCAGTATCAGTGTCCAGAACAAACTCTACTTATAGCAACTATGTCTACTGCACTTCTTTTAGGCTTTTCTTTTTTTATTTATTTAATGAGGCGACAAAGAACAGTTGGTGCTGTGTGTCCAGATGCTTCTGGAAATGACCACCCCAGTGCTTTGGGAACTACTGGCTTTAGAGGCTTGGTCTGTGTGTTCACATAATCTCTCTGCTCTTCTCTCTCTGTTAAGTTTTATTGCATCTTCACAGTATCAAAAAGAAGTATTGGTTTTATTGTGCTTATTTAAAAACCAGTACATTGAAAACAGACCAAACTTATCTAAGTTGGGTATATAAAAATATACATGTAACAACTCACATTATACAGTAAAAAACAAAGCACCTATGTGGAAAACTTCCCCCCTTTTTTTGGAAGGAGAGCTCCTTTAGAGTTGCTTCACTAACATGTACTTATACATATATACACACAAACCCAGAACTTCAGCCACAAAAATCTGTCCTCTTCTGTGGCAGAGGAGACAGAAGGCCCAGAGGGGTGATATGTCTCATTCTTTCTCCATCACAGAACTGCTGCCATTCACACTGCGTGAACAGGAGTAAGGCTGGGGTGAAGTGTGAAAAGCAGGAGATAAATTATGCTCCATGTGGCACAATTCCTCCCAGGAAGCAGCAAAGCCAAGGGCCCACACATTTCCCTGTTGTCAGAAAGAGCAGCTGCCACGCTGGACTCTGCATCCCTGTCAGGGACAAGGGCCACCTGTGCATCTTGCACACTGAAGCAGGAGTGGAAACTCCTGCAAGCACCCCTGGCCCAGCTGGGACACACAAACTGTGTGGAGACAAAGCTGGCAGCAAACCCTTCTCTGGGCAGGAGGCTCAAAGGGTTACCTCTAAACTGTTACGTGCTATCAGAAAAGACAAGTAAATAACTTAAGTCTGTTTAAACATTAGAGTTCTAATCCTAGGTGTGTTTCACTATGGTAAAAGGAGGGCATTTGAAGAAAACACTTGGCTATTAAAGATCTTCGCAATGTTTTTAGAAGTGCCTTTTCTGTGTCAGGCTCTAAGCTAGTCAGAAAAGTTACCTTCCTGTTTTTCTCAAAAATAGAACTGTAGTTAATATAAACCGTATTAAACCATGTGAAAGGAGTAAAAAAGCTATTTCTATGTGGTTTCTGAGGTAATAAGCTGGCACGTTAAAAATCATATTAATGCAAGTCATTCAGTTGTGATGTCCCTTGCCCAGCTTCCCTCCAAGAGGGGATGGACAGGGTGATTTCAGGAAAGATGTGTGGCACACTGCTTGGTACGTTGTGTCACAGTTCATCGTGGTTCCTCGTCAGGTCCTCCCCGTAATTAGTAGCTTGACTCCCAACAAACATATTCCAGTTGTCAAGAACTTCCTCTTTTGTTAGTTTTTGATCCTGGTGGGAGGAAAACAAAACCTCTGTAAGGATATTTTCAAAGCTAAGTCAAAGACTTGCAAGAGCCCTGACAAACAATCATCCACAGCAGCAGACTGCAGGTTCAGCAAGCATTTGTGCCAGCGAGTGAAATTTGGACCCCAGTGGAAGACACAGAAGTCCCCCAGTTGGGTGAAACTAATTAAAAAGTTCCTTGTAATGAACTCACTGCCAAGCCATGTAGAACAGCAGGTTAACAGTGGACTGCCTGGTACACAGTTTCACCCTGTGGTTTCTGACAGCAAAACCAAAAATTCTCTGGTGCACTTTGTGGAAGATGGCTGCTTATGTTAGCAATTTACATCTACTTTCTGTGTTAAGAGTGCTTTGGCTTTCAGGTTCCAACTTTGCTTGCATTACACTTCTGAAGACCACCACCTGCAATATACTGTCCCTCAGCAGAGCCAGTGTTAAAGGTATGTGCTTGAATATAGAACTGAGAGTGGCTTTGCTACCCCTCCATTTGAGTACAAGGGATATCTAAATCTAGCTTTAAATTCCTCTTCTAGTCTGTATTTACATACAAAAGTCATGACCACTCTTAAAGGAAAAAAGAATATTTTTGCTGTGTTAAAATATCCAGACTTAAGATGATAGTTTCTCATCTCACCTAACGAAAGCCAGGGGAACTTCTAGAGGTGATAAACTGCATTTTAGTACTTTGTAATTCTAACACTGCAAACTGAAGCTGGCATGGAAACACTCATCCACTTGCAATTCTAGCACCTAAAGGAGAGTTATTAGCAATAAATTCTTGCAAGCTGGTATTTTAAAATAGGAAACTTCTTTAAAAACAATTCTGGAACACTATACATACCTTGTCCACATCAGATTCGTAGACTAAGTGCCTGGCTTCAGCTAGTGCATGATCATAGTCTTGGGGGAGGATCCAGTGCTGGATCTCATCTTTGTCCATCTTTCCATCCTTGTTGAGATCACGAAAATCTGCAAACTGCTCCCGCTCTGTAATCACCCAGTCGGGCTCTGGTCCACCCTCTTCATTTGCAAACATATCAGCTGGAGAGAAAAGAAGGGTCATACTTGAGGCCTATTTACTTTGCAAATGAAGCACAAAGTAAAGGTATTTTTGGTGTTGCTCAGAAGAGACTGAACTTTTCTCTCTTTGCACAGTGCCTCTGTACAGAGAAGGAAATGTGGGGTGTAAATAGAGCAGCTGTATCTTCTCTCAGGCCTATTTCTGCACTGCTGCAGATTCTACCCATTCTCACACTGCCCTGTATCATTCCTGTGCACTGCTGGTGGGGCTAACAGCAGAGATGAACGTGTTCAAAGGGCCATCATCTGAATTTCAGAATGAACAAAATCCTCCAAGGATCTTTGGTTGAACAGCAGTCATAAGCCTTAGTGCCAGGCTTGGTCACACAGGGAGAAAGGAACTCAGCCATTTTATCCTGTCCCTGCCAGCAAACGTCTTTGTGGATAAGATCAGACTCCAGCCAGCAGAGTGACTACAGGAAAAAAAGGCACGGGGGAATTTAGGCAAACAAAAATTGCTAAATGGAACTTGCATGCATTTAGAGAGGTCTGTGTAAGAGCCATTCAGCTCAGCAGTTCTCTTTTAACCATGCAGTGCTGCAGCACATGCCGGCAGAAGACACCCTTCCAGAAAGACAGAGCTGGACCAGTCAGGAATCATGGTGCACTCTGAGGAACCACAGCCTGGGAGCTGGGGAGGGAGAACTGCTTGTGGCACAGATGCAGAGGTTCCACACCCCAGCTGCTCTGCACTTTTTGGAAGCACTGGTAGGACCACGCCACAGTGGCAGCTGCTTTCTGCATAAACACAGGAGAGCAGCAGTGAGTATTAAAACCAGCTGACTTCTAAATGTTCTTTACGTCACAGGGCTTTCCAATTCATGAGTGGTGGGTCCACGCCTTCTTCTGGTCACTGTGGCAAATCCATTCCTGCTTATTCCACTTTTCTATTTAGAATTAAAGCCTGCTTTGTGATACTAATCCTCTCCTCTCCAGTGCCTTTTGGATTTGGTTTTCGAGGACGTGCTAAGGAGAAGTGCACCCACGTGGATGGGTGTGAGGGTCAGAGGCTGGCTGGTACCTGTGGGAATCATAAATGCTGAATTCAGAGGCAGGAATAACCCCCCTGACCCTGCAGTGTGAGTGTGCACAGTGGGCTGAGGTTCTCCATTGTCACCGTTGTCCCCAGGGTCCCTGAAATACTCTGTTACCTGCCCATGCACAGTGAGAATTTAGTTCTCTCTGCTCCACGATTTTCTGGGTATTGTTCTCCACTGCTTGTGTAAATCTAAACCGAATTTTGTAAAAGACAAAATGGGAGGAAAGCAGGAAAAGGAAGGTGGGATCATTTTATAGGCTTCAGCAAATCTCCCCAGCAAATACTCCATCTAGAGAGTGAAATTTTTGAACTTCTTTTTGTTGTTCCTTACAACTAGCAAAAATGACATTTGGTTTTCTGTTGGTTTCTTAATCCCAACTTCATCGACACTTTAAAAAAATTCCGTCTGAAAAAGGCAAGTAGGAATATTTTAAGCATAGTTTTCTCAACTCATGAAGAAAACTTCAGACAACACATTCACTTTCTTTTTTCATTTTTTAAAGTGCAAATTATATTGTTTATTTGAAGCAACTGACATGTCCTGTCAATTTGATTTTTATCATCCTTGCCAATGTGGGGTGATCGTGACTAGAACATTCTATGTTCCTATCTATAGAAGACAAGAAAAACCAGCATTCACATGGTAACAAATGTTGACAATTACCTTATAATTATATGTAGGTAATGTCACTGAATGAACTGAAATTACTGTGGAAATTATGCTGCTCTGTTATTTCAGTCATAGATGAATAGCATTCACTTTCTGGGCTAAATATAATTTACAAGGAACAGAACCCCCTGCCATCAATTAGCGTGTGTATATTGTTCCTGATTCTATGCAAAGTGATCTTCACAGCACCACTAGAAACAGAAAGGTTCATCCAACTTTGCACTAATGCCTTCTTAACGCTACTTTCTGGATTTTAAAATCATCAAAATATAATGGTATCGTCACTGCAGAAGTATGGGCTTTACTTACTAATTAAACTAGGGAAAAAAAACCTAGCAGGAACAAGGTGAATTTTTCTCTTTTTGCAATGGTTGCTTCCCAAGTGCTTTGCATAGTTGAGAACCATCCAAATCCAGATAAAGACGAATTCATTTTCTAAAGAATGCCTTCAGATAGAAGTTAACATGGTGCAATATGCCAAGAATATCCCTGCCATGAGAAATACTGTTCTAGATTCTCTTCTTTTGTTCTCATATACCTCTTGGCTGAGTTAAATGAGAACAAGAGGAGAATTCTGGGCTGTGAAGCGTGAGGAACTTTTCTTGGTCGGGTTGGTATCTACCTAAAATGAAATTAAACTTTCTGGGCTGGATGGTTGGTGTGAAATAGTTGAACTGGAACACAGAACTGCTCTCTCTAGGTTGTTAATGCTGCTGCAAATTTGAGAGAAGATGGAAAAATGGACTGGAGGTTATATAAAAAACAAGCAGCAACACTTACCAATGTACTCATCTTGATCCACAAACCCATCCTCGTTTTTGTCTATGTCTTCTAAGGTTTCCTGGAAAACAATTTTGCATTAATCAAGAAAAAACAGAGAGCTCAGACTACCTGCCTTTGATGATTTAATGTTCTGAGGCCTTGACCTGCCCCTGTACACAAGAGAATTTAGTCTCAGTAAATCCAGTGTGACTGCTGCTTACACAATGAATATACAAATATCCTTTCATGTTGAAAAAATTCCCTGTATGAATGAACTGCTTATGTCAGGGGCAGATACCAGCTTGCACAAAACACTCAGCTGCTGCATGTCAGCACACCTTCCTTTAATTTTGGTTTAAGTCTGTGCCCCAAGACTGTTTCTTGATTCCATTTAGGAGCTGTCTAAGTGCACTTAAGAAGTCTTTCTTGTATGGAGACTTCAAAGCCAAGTGAATATCATGAAAGGCCCCCATTTCTGCTCCCCATTTAGCTATTATGAGTGTGTCTCTTTCTAAACCCTGCCTGGAAAAGGTTAGAGAAGCCTGCAAAGTTCATCCATAAAAGTAGAAACAGTGGCATTGATTTAGCTTTGCTTACTAAGACAACAATGCTTTTCATGTGCTCAAACTCCTCAGGGTGAAGGAAAGCAGTGAATTCTTCACGAGTGGCAGCCAAGTCTCCGTCCAGATCTGCACTTTTGAATCGTCTTTCATCCCTGGGCAGCATTCTCTTAAAACTGTGCTGATCAGTTGCATCTTGGAATTCTTCTGGATTTTCTGCAAATGAACCAAGGTGATCTCAGAAGTACTTTCCTTTAAAACATACTCGCAAAACAAAGCTGTTTGAGTCTAGAAATAAATAGGTTTAGTGCTAGAATAGCTGTTGCTCTACATGGAAATTCTCTTCCCCATGAAGTTTTTAAATTCAGGGGTCAGGTATTTGGTTTGATTTTTAAAGGTGACAGTTCCAGAGGTAAATTTCTGAGCAAGCCTTCTGTTGCAATCCAGAATAATGGATTTTGCAGTATTGTATATTATCCCTCACAGATTTTAATTTTTTTTAATCTGCCTTTACAAGCACCACTTCGGCAGTGTTAGGGGTAGACTTCATTCACAGAAGTTTTCTTCTCTTTTAGGAATCAATATGATCCACACAACTTTTCAGTTTCAAGAAAAGCAAACCAAGGAAACGTGGTTTCAGAAGGTGGCAGGCTGACTGAAATTATCTCAGTGCTACGCCTCTGCTAAAGGGAACCTAACAATTATTTTCAGTTTAAAACAATGACATTTTTTCAGGGTGTTCAGTGGCATGAAAGGAATGGTAGTTGATATAATTTTTTTAATAGGATCATTAAACTGACTTTAAAAGTGAAAAATACTCATAACTCATGTTGGGAGACAAACACAGGTGAAAAAAGACTAGGCCAGGAATTACAGATGGGAACTTTAAGTATTAATTAATGCAAGCCCACAATGCTGCTCTCCAAATCTTGGGGCTTAGAGGGAGCAAAGACAAAGGGCTGACAAGGATAATTCTGCAGGGACTGGGTGCCAAAGATTTCCTTTCTCAAACATGACAAACTCCATTTTAATCTAAGGTAGACATTGGAATTATTACTGCTACAGGAAGCTTGCTCTAGAAACTGCCTCTGTGGTAGGTAAATATTGTCTTCTCATCTCCACTAAGTATAAATGGTCAATTAATACTGATTTGTTGTTCTGTCAGTATTGCCCTTTAGCTTAAGTGATCTCCTCTCCTCCTCTCCCTTCATTAACTTATGAAAGCAAAGGGAAATGTGGAGGGGGCAGGGGGAATTCAGGTATATTTTTTTAATACATGTTTCTTTTTGCCTGATTTGTTAAGGATTTTTCATTTGCAGTTGATCACAGTCTGAAGCATGTTATTCTGCAAGAATGATTTTAATCAATAACTTTGCTATCGCTTAGACACAGACTACATTTTTAACATCTGGACTTAAGATTTTAGAGACAAAATTCATAAATGCAGTTAATTAGACAATATATTATTTTTTAAATTAAAGTACCCTTTTTAATGTTAAAAAAAAAATACATCTATTTCTAACTGGAGGAGACTTTAATTCAGCATTCAGTACATTTAATGATACCTCTACAAAACCTTCTGTGTGCTGGTGCAAGGGGCTGCAATGAATAACTACAAAGTGCTTTTGACCTCTGACCATCTGTAAAATTTAACGGGAGCTTCAAGAGTCTTAAATGCGACACCAAACTCCTGCTGACTGCAAGGCAAGAAATCCATGTTTTATAATCTCAAAAATCCTTGATCGTACAATCCGAAGATGCTCTCTTACCCAGATAATAACCATACGTGGCTTGCTTGTATTCTTCCCAGGCAATTTTATCATCCTTGTTTAGATCATAGTCTTTCCAAACTTTAGCCACGTTTTCATAGATGTAGCGTTTCTGCACTCGTTTAATCCAGGTTTTTAATTCCTCTGTGGTGATATAGCCGTCTTTGTTGTCATCTATTCTATCCACAATCTTCCTGGAAAAAGAGATCAGCATCTTTAAGAGCTGGCAGAAAACCAAACTGCTTGTCAGGCCAATTTTAGTAATCTTCATCTGGCCCTGACTTCCCATAAAAACCGAGTGCCCCAAACTCCTAAAGCTGTCCTACTGGTTAAGGCTTCCCTGCATTTTACATTTTACACATCATCTGAAGGAATGCGTCTCTATTCATTACTCAGCCTCGCTAGGAATCATTCAAAGGCAGCTTGCACAACCAAAATCAGCGAGCAGAGGATACCTGCCTCTCTTGGGTTGTGCCTCCTACCCTTAGGGGGGACCTGTTCTTCAATGCCTACAGTTTCAATTCCAATCGAATTCCACCACAATTTCACTACAGGACAAAGCCTGTACTGGAGGGCAGGCAGGACAAACTTGCTGGAGGCAACCAGGGCAAAAATCCAGGACTTGGTGGACACCTGCAGTTTCTGCTTTGGTTTTCCAGCAGGCTGACACCAGGGTGAAGTGAGTTGTGAGACTGTGCAGTGCTGGGGATGTACACCAGGTACAGTCTCCCTCCCTTCCATGCCCGTCCCTCCACTCGTTTCTTCTCTTCCATTCCCACCAGAAATCAGCACTGCTGGTGTTGTTGCCAGGAATGCCTGATGCTCACTAAAGCAAGATCAAGTCTGCAGCAGATGCCATGCCTATGGAATACCGACGTGCCATTGGAATGCAGGGGTAAGAGCAGGAGCTGACTTGGCTAAAGCCCGGCTTGACATTCAACAGGTGAGCTCCCTAAAACTCCAGGCAGCCCCAGGGAAAAAGATCTGTGCTTCTAAACATTCTTTTCAATTCCAGATCTTGGTTCTCCACAAAGAAGCCACGCTTGGCCGACCGGAACTGCTCAAGAAGTGAAGCAGTGTCTCTTCCCAAGGCTTTGTTACAAAAGTGGTTGCTGAAACAGCAGCAGCAGAACGTCCAGCAATCTTGTATAAATCTGATAGTATCGCGTTGAATACATGAACACGCCGTTTCTGAGTTATGGGGCGCAAAAAAGGGGCCACTGAATTTCCTTTCTGAATTAGTCGAGTGTGAATTAACTGGCTAGGAAACATTTTCTCTTTTGTGTCATTCGGTTGCCAGTGATCCCTTTTGTTATCAGATCTTCGCCACAACAAATTTAATTTCATTTGTTTAACTGCTATTTCTTTCCACTGTTAAGGTATTAAATGATTATGCTAGGAGCTCTTGGCAATGTACAGCATGAAACAAGTCAGGACTGTGTACCAGAAAATGTTTAGTGCCTCCTCCTTTTCACCTCTTTTTATAGGTCCACTGCATCCATGTGCACTATTCCACCCTACTTCTCAGCTGAAGATGGGGACAATGAAACAGTTTTGCCTGCAGGCCCCCAAAGGCACAGATAAAAAGCTGTTTTATGGACTGTGGCCCTCACTTTTTACTGTTATTGGGATGACCAGTGCGCTGCCACATTTCCTAAGCCAAGTAAAATGGTTTATAAATACAGCAGCGTGCATTTTGCTTAGAGCAGCAGACTGTATGCTTCTGTTTTCTCCCAGAAATAATTTCCAAATAGCTTTTAATTAAGTCTGCCTTCTTCCTAAAAGCCAATCACTTGCTGAGAAGTGACCATAGTGGGTTGTAACCCACGACAGAAGTTGCCTGTAACAAAACTGGTGGAAAGGGGTTCGGTATATCTGATTATTAAGTCACAAGATGTTTTTTTTTAAATCCTCTCTTTATCTCCCAGTGTGCTGCTATCCAAAATTACAAGGTTGGGAAATGCTGGAAGTTATGAAACTTTTCCAAAGGCCCCCAGGAATCACCCCCCCGATGCTGTGATGCACAGCAGGGTACACAGTGCTCACCCCACAACGGGACCTCAGAGGGCCACTTCAGTCCCCTCCATTTAAGAGGTTCTTACTGTGGCTGTACTGTAACGTGTCACTCCTCCAAAGGGCATTCAGTGAGATCACCACAAGTTAATTCTTCTTCCCTTGCTGAGTTAACGTTTATAAAAATTGTTTAAGAACAGCTGTATTGATAAATCATATCCCTGGCTGACTCTTAGAAGATGCAGACATTTTAAACCATCTTATTTGTGGTAACCACATTAAAGGATCTTTCTTTTACTCTTATTCAATTTAGCTCTGCTTAGGGATCTTCCTGTAGGTGCAAAGGAGGGAGAAGCAGTAAAGTAAGGCACGGTCCTTGTTCTTTGCATAAAGAGCAGCATGGAAGTAAGAGCAACTGAAACACTGGGAGCAAAGAAGTCACAAGGGGGAAAGCTGCGGGAAGGTGCTTGAAGTGAACCTGTAAACTTAGCTGTAAAGAAGGAATGGTTTAAACTCGATTGACACGGTGTGGGCAGGGGCGGCAGCAGCTCCCTCGGCGAGGCTTTACTGCTGTGGGACAGGAGAGAGGGAAAGGCACCAACTGCTCGCTGCTGCTCCTTTGCAAATCCGGCGGGGTGGGAGAGAGCTTGAAACCCAGAGGTTCGACCTGCAGGTCACTCTGGGGCTCAGGGCACCACTCTGGGCTACACGGTCCCATTCTGGAGCTCAGAGCACCACTCTGGGGTACACGGTCCCATTCTGGGGCTCAGGGCACCACTCTGGGCTACACGGTCCCATTCTGGGGCTCAGGGCACCACTCTGGGCTACACGGTCCCATTCTGGGGCTCAGGGCACCACTCTGGGCTACACGGTCCCATTCTGGGGCTCAGGGCACCACTCTGGGCTACACGGTCCCATTCTGGGGCTCAGGGCACCACTCTGGGCTACACGGTCCCATTCTGGGGCTCAGGGCACCACTCTGGGCTACACGGTCCCATTCTGGGGCTCAGGGCACCACTCTGGGCTACACGGTCCCATTCTGGGGCTCAGGGCACCACTCTGGGCTACACGGTCCCATTCTGGGGCTCAGGGCACCACTCTGGGCTACACGGTCCCATTCTGGGGCTCAGGGCACCACTCTGGGCTACACGGTCCCATTCTGGGGCTCAGGGCACCACTCTGGGCTACACGGTCCCATTCTGGGGTACAGGGCACCACTGTGGGATACACGGTCCCACTCTGAGATACACGATCCCATTCTGGGGTACAGGGCACCACTCTGGGGTACCCGGTCCCACTCTGGGATTCACGATCC
>VWZN01010560.1:86745-129119 GCA_013396955.1 Regulus satrapa | reverse complement strand
AATTTCTGCCTGGCAGCTGAGGTGCTGAGAACTCACTCCCTTGTAACACTGATAAGAAGAATAAACATCTAAGTCCGAACACAAAAAAAAGTCTCCTGTGTCTCAATCCTGACCCTGGACTCAGCTGAGGGAGAAAATTTCCCACAATTTCCACGCATGCTTTCTTTTTCTTCTTGTGAATCGTGCAAAGGGTAAATGAGAGCCATGCAAGGTTAGCTGGTTTGCCTCAGAACCACTGGCACCAGCGGCAGATTTCAAGCATTTAAACAGATCAAATAGGTTGGTTTGTTACCTAATTAGACAGAGAGGAGCACTAATGCACCCCCGGAGCCCAGTCGCACGAGCTGCCCGGCAGGCCTGGACAGTCTGTCCTCTGGGGATGTTTGTGCATCCACAGAACTGCTCCAGTGCGTGTGGCAGCTTGAAAATGGCTCAGCTGATCAGACCAGCTGTGTTTGGGTTTCCAGAGCTAGTGAGATTTGTTTATTTGTTTGTTATTAAGCATATGCCTCCAAAACCGAGTTTTTGTTAACGTATCTCATGTTTGTGCAATAATTCAAATGTGCCTCTTTTTTGTGTCTTAGTTGTCTATCATTCCTGTCTCTCCTACCTACATCTATAATATTTGTTTTAATGTTATTCCAGAGGTGGGTTTGTGCTGAGGTGCTGGATTTGTGGCTTGGATATCCACAAGTGCCGGAGCGCTTTACTCGTTAAGAGACGAGTTGTTTACATGAGTAACAGGTAGGCTTTAGTGCCCATTCACCCCATCAGTGCTGTAATCAAACATCAGCTTGATGCTTGATCTTAGCAGCAGAGGTCCCTGAAGTTATTTGAGGGATGTGGGAAATGAATTTCTGTGTTTTGTTGTCAGAACAATTTGGAGGCACTTCTGTGAGGGGAGCAATGCAGAGTGGGCTAAGTGCATCCATGGCCGTTCGCTGGAAAGCCTCCAGACACTGGGAGGCTTTGCCTCGGGGACGTGGGTTCTGCCCGTCGGAACATTTTAATTTTGCCCTGAGTTCGGGTTCCAGTGAGAACGAGCCCTGAAATGCGGTGGTCTTATGAAAGATGGGAAATCTTCTGATTTCTGATCCCTCCAGACTTGGTTCGGGACCATTGGTAATAACAATAACTGCTTGATTGATCCGATATGACTTCTTGTGGAAAAGGAATGATATTGCCATTACTCGTCCTTAGAGGGCTGAAGTCTGAGATTATAATGCTGAGAATAGGCTGCACATTCAGTCAGAACAGTTGTTGATCTGGTCAGTCTTAGCATTGCCAGATCTTTGTATCACTCAGATTAGCGTTTACAGAATTTGCTGTTGGGCTGTCGTGACCTTGAGCTCTCAATCCTCTGTGAAGACATGCCTTCAACTCCTTTTACTCAATTCACAAAATGGTAGTTTTCTCTCAAGTCCTTTATCCACAATGTCTGTTTCTTAAAACATTTGCATTTTCTGGTTTAGAGATATTACTTTGGGCAGCTCTGAGAGAAACTTACTGCTCTTGAATGATCAATTGGTTTTAGAGTTTGTGGGGCTATTTTCACCATCCACACTTCTTTCAATAATGCATCTGAGTTTTTGAAACATTGCAGAATATCAGATCTGCAACATCAACAATGTTTTTTAGCAATACATTTATGCAGGAGCAGGCATGCTGGGTAGTTCATAAGCTTTTAATGAAACGCTGGCAGATATTAGGGTTTTATGGGCTGGAAAACAGTGCAAATCAAAGAGCTTTGCTTACTGTTTATAGCATTTTTCCTCTGAATCGAACAATATTTATCTCACTTTTTCCATCTTGCATTTTGCTCTTCACATATTTACTTTCCCTTTCACTGATATATTTAAAGCAAACAAACTATTTTGTTTGAAATATATTTAGAGTTACAATACTCCTGTCGCCGTGGGCGTCCAGTCACCGGGATAAAGCCTGGGGATGACTTATTTCACATTTCTCTTTGTTTTCAGTCTGTCTTTATCCTAACGAGGTTACACATACCTTACATCTTCAGCCAGTGTTTCTGGACATCATTAATTGTGAATTCCCTGAGGGCTGCTGTGCTTTCTGACTCCCTGCTGGCTCATACCTGCTCTTGTCACACTTCCAGTAGCAAGGTTCCTCTCAGAGCATGCCTCAGTCAGTATGTTTCTCTAGGTCTATCTGCTAAAATAGTCAAAATACTTGATGGCATTTTAGTATCCTGGTACTGCTAGGAGATAAAAAAACATATCTGAGAGATGATTTCTAGGTTAAAAAAAAATTCTTGTTCTTAAGAGGAGTTACAAATGGAAAATATAACATTTGTCTCCTCGATTCTACTATAGTTTGTAAATCTGGGATAATTGCAGATAATATTTCTCTGTACACAGAAAATGTGGTCGGTTTGAATGGGTATGAGACTTGAGTGTTTCACCTCAAATTAAATTATAGAAACTTATTTCGTGCTTTTCAGAATTATATTTTACATTCCAGTTAGCCTAATTTGATTTACTCAGGTCAGAGTATCAGCACTATTTTTTAAAGCTTTGTCTTTTCCTCGGGACACAGAGCACCTTCTTCAAACTTGGTGCTAAGTTTTCATTGATGCCAACAGACTGCAGCTCAAGCTGTTTGTTTATAATGCAGCTGTATTTGATTGGAAATGTAACACAACCAGTATGTCAGAATGAGCTTTTAAATGTCTGTTTTACCTTGTCAAGCCTAGCATTAGATACCTTATATTTGTACTTCCACTCAAATTCTGCTTACTTGGGCGTTAATTGCTCTCTTCAGCTTGGGTGTCCAATGTAGATGGACTGTAACTTTTGTCTTAGCTCCTGTGGGAAACCTCTCAGAGCTCAATCAGATCCCAGCCTGCGAACAGCAGCAGAAACCTTGCAGGAGGGGAAAAACAAGGCAGCTTTGATTAGACTGAGTTTTGGCTTGTCCCGACTAGCTCCTTCATCACAGCGCCCTATCTCTTGTCTTTTTCTTAGCATGGCTGTACTCCACATCACTCTCTCCTCCTTCTCCTCCTCTTCCATTCATCTTTTTGTGCCTAGTTGCCAGAAGAAAGTTCCCTGGCATAATCTACCCAAAGTAATCGTGGCCTGTGCTACCAACGAAGCTGACAATCTCATTGGCTCTGTCTGATACTTCTCCTTCTCTTTGCCTTTCTCGTCTGCTTCTACTGTAAACTCCCTGGCAGGGGTTTCTACTGTTTCTGCTGATTTTCTCCTGAGCCTGCATCGTGTCTCTCTTCACTCGGACACGGTCTGACTTGCTCCTTCAGGTGTCCTTAACAAGCATAGTTAACAACAATTTTGGAGCACTCCTGAAGTTTTTCTCCTATCGGGAATCTTGGTGATGAGTGTGTTTTTTGAACATGCACATTTTCAAGTGTATAAAAACACCCTTTGCTTTTGACAGCGTGAATCCGTGCGCTGTATGTGCAATTTGCCCTGGTAATTACTTATGTATGGTGATAACCATAGCAACATCCCAGGTAGATAATGTCATGCAAATTACTGCAGCTCCAGGGATGGGAGATGTTAATACAAGTATGTACTTGCACCCCTGGTCTTCAACGTTTTGCAGTGTCTTTCCTTTTCCCTCCCACAAAACACCTTGGCTTAAAATTTCCTTTCCTCCCTGTGATCGGGAAGCAAAAGAAAACCTCTTGCTACGTTTCCTCATTGGTATTCAGAGAGGGAAAGGGGGGGAGGATGGTCCTTCAGTGTTTCTGTCGTGAATAATTCTGCATGTGCGGTGGTGGAAATTCCACGGTGTATGTAGGGCATAAAAGTCTGGGGACTTGGATATGCTGCTGGGCCGTGTTGTGCTTAAACCCAAGTTCCTGCATTTGCAAACACCGAGTGCAAGCACGTGGGGGTGGAACTGCAGCCCCAGATGTTTGGGCTGAGGTGTAAATATGTCCTCAAATCAGTTACAGAAGAGAAGGGAGAGCAGCTTTGCTGCTCGAAGCAGCCACTGCCGTGGCTGAATTCTTATGAGGGCCCGTGCATTGTTTCTGAAATGAGGAAATAGCAAGAGAAGGAGCTGGTAACAGTTATCCCTTGTTTGGTCAAAAGAAAGAGCAACGACAACAAAAATCTGTCGGAGAGCTGTTCTGCATATACACTAGTCCTTGTGTAACCTTAGAACCCTGGACTGATGTAATCAATCAACTCCTCTAACCCCTAACTAGAGTCTTTTGTTAAAGATATAGAAAAAGTGGACAAGGAAATTGGTTAAGTAAAGATTTTACCTTTTTTGGTGATGAATGAAATTATTGCAGCATTAATTTTTCTTTGGATTTAAATACTGAGAATGTGTTTTTGTGCTGCAATCTATGTTGCAAGTTGCCGATTATTGAAAGCAATTTCAAATACTCTGATGGAAGAGTGGAGATTTGTGGAGAGTGACAGACTGGTGCAGGCAGCTAAAGGCACAGCTAGATCACAGTTTGTAAGGGACATGATCCTAAAGCAGGCTGTGCTGTTCAGTAGGCCAGCACTGAATAGTCTTCATCATAAAAATACGGTCTGTCTCAAACAGAACCATGGGGGAGAGTGCAAACAAAATTATTGAAGTCACTGAGAAAGTTTATTTGTGCTGGAGGTAGTAGACCTAGAGAGTATTAATTAAGTGGATATTAAAATACTGCTATATCCCTTGATGTCTGTACAGGAGGGTTTGCCACTCCTACAGCTCTGCCTGCAAATCCCAGATTTTAAGGTTTCATCTGTTCCCTTCTAATTTCCCCGTGATTTAACAATTCGGTGCTGTGCCCCGCAGCACTGACAGCCTCTCAAGCAGTGCAGTTTGAAAGGTGCCCACGTTCAGGTGATCCGGTTTGTTGTCAAAGCTTGCTGCAGCACCCCTGATTTACACTGGAGTATTTATTTCAGAGAAACCCCCCTGTTAGGATGCCTGCCTAAGAGAAACAAACTGCACCAGCAAGAAACATATAAGGTCAGTATATAAGTATAAGTATATACCTTATATAAGTATATAAGGTTTTAGTCATCTGGCAGAAATTATTGAACCTAATTATCTGCAGGAGATCTTGCCTGTCTGCCTGCTTTGCATTTAATGGATTTTTTTTTTGTCATTTCTATTTTTAGCATGTGATTGTCTGAGAACAGCCTCCCCTTGAAACCCAAATCACGATGGAACAAGAGGTGCCTTGGAACTACAGGGATAGCCTGAGGCCCAGGGAAGTTAAATACACACTTCTTCAAAATAAAATGTATAATAACTGTGCTGCTAGACCTCCTGAAACCCTGTTCGTAGGCCAGAGTACCAGAGTCAAAGAAAGCACTTGACTGCAGTTGTCCTCTGCTTCCCATGGCTAGGATGTCTTCTTCAGGGCTGAGCTGACCTCCTGCTAAGTCTAGGGGATAGTGGGGATCAATTTTTATTTTCTGGTGGCTTTGTTGTGGAAGCGCATCTCTCTACGTTTGTGATTTATTTCTGTAATTCACAGAGTGAGGTATGATTAGCAATGTTTAGAAGCAAAAAGGCTGCAAGCAACCTAGGAATGTCTGGTGTCAGCTGCTAATGAAACTCGTAGCAATTGAGGACCTTAGAAGTTCACCTCAGAATCGGAGTTTGTAGTTTAACAGGTGGGCATGTGTTAGCAACAAGCAAAGGAAATAATGCCATCAAATCCGTATGCCAAAAAGGCAAGTGTTTAACAAGAGTTATTTGATGTACATGATTTTATTTATAGGCGAATGTGTTCACTTTTTCTGCCTCAGCAGTTGCTCACCTTTGCTGCTTTATGACACAAAGTTCAAGGATACATTGCATTATCACAGGCATCAGTAGAGAGAAATTTGCTTTCCATTAATAAAAATCATCAAAGCAACCCTACAATGAGCACAGCTTTTGGGCACGACCTCAGCCTCCTGAAGCACAGCCCCCAGCTCTCGCTGAACGTTTTTAACCCGGGGTTAAAATCTCCACGTGCAAAGGGCAGGTGTAGAAAGGACTCATCACGGGGCTGAGAGATGCAGAAGCAGCCTGGAATGGAGATGTCCAGGGGAACATGGAAGAATTTGGCTTTCTTTCCTGGCTCTTTCTCAAGGCAGAAGGGGGTCTGCTCAGCGTCCACTGAAATCAGCTGAAAGCATCTTAGTGGGCTTTATTTTGTCGACGATGCAAAGCAAAGCCATGCAGCTTTTAGGGCTGGAAGTGCAGCATGCTGGAAGCAATGTGAATTCCTTTTGCTCCTTTTTGCATCACTAATTTTTATTTATCACTCAAAATCATAAACTGCACATAAACTTAAGTGCAGGCATAATGTACATTACTATGATAATAGAGAAGCTGTGCTCCTTTAAGCAGACAGACAGAATAGAAGTAGACAGTTCTCCTTAGTGGAATGTCCAAATTCCTTATTTTTTCCAAATCTTTAGCTTGTAACTTGTCTGTTAAGGGTAAAAAAAGTATAATTACAATAAAATGTGCTTTCAAACATTTCAAACATCAACTAAATTTCTTCGGACAACAGCATATGAACGTCCAAAGACTTGGTTGAAAGCCTTTCATACAGGGCCTTGCATTCGATATCTTTTCCAAGTTTTCTTGTAGATTGGCTATTTGGAATTTACAAACCGTTCAAGCAGAATACACGACAACTACAGTTTCGAATGTGTATAAATAGCACTCCTGCAAGTTGGGTTAGCTGCTTAAAAATATTAATTAAGGGAAGTCTAAGTTTCCAGTTATTGTTTTGTTTTGTACAAGGTCGCAGCTCACTGAAGCTTAACCAATGACGAGTACAGCCAAAGTAGATAGGCAAAGCCAAAACACCTATGGAAAAACATATTAGCTAGTGCCAGAATTGTGAAGTGCAGATTTTAAACAAACGGAATTGTGAACTGAAACTGGCTGCAGTAGAGTCGCAAATGTCAGTGAAGCAAACAAGCTCATTCTTTGCCTGTGAAGTAGCGTTGGAGCACATCCTATACACGGTCCGCATTTAAATGTAAATATGTGATTACCTCTTAGGTTGTGAAACAGAATCATGCAGGCAACAAACATTAACTCTTGGGTCTTCTGTGAGTGAAAACTGTTGTGTCAAATACGGTTAGATTAGTAGGGTTGATGGGCTTTATGCAAGGTTCCTAGAATTTATCTGCCAAGCATAAATAATTATTTAACAACTAATAGGGCGAGGCCAGAAATATAATAGCTTTTATGTTGAAATTAACATCAAGTGATCTGTAGACATCTGCTAAGCAAGCCAAATGTGGTCTATGTGCTGTATGTTTTGCCTCACTGCCTCAAAATAACAAGCAGTGCTTATATTTGGAGGGGCAGCTTTCCTTGTTGAAGTGGAAAAAAAAAAATGTTCTGATAGAAAATCACTTGCACTGTTAGGATCAAATGTGTGATGAACATTAAATAGCCCTACAAATTTAAATAATGCTCGATGTTGAGATTTCAGCCTTGCAAATGCTCGTTTCCTCATGTGCGCTTGCTGTGGTTTGCAGGGAAAGTTCTTTCTTGTTAGAAAGTAAACAAAGTATCACGCAGTGCATTCGGGCTCTTAGCTGCTGTTTCAGCTTTCTGGGCCCAAATAAGTGCAGGAGCCTGGGCTCCGGGGATTTAATTTTTTTTCCATACTGACCAGAAAGGTGAGGGAATCCTAAGAAAAGCCACAGCGTTAAGAAAGCCTGAAAAAGTTCCAAGCGGCAAAGACCCTTTCCAGGCAGATCCTGGCTGTTGCCTTGCAGGGACCTGCATTGTGTGTGTGCGAGTGTTTGGGTGCTGTGGATGCCAGAACAGAAACTGTGCTTCCTTTCCTTGAGAGCACCACTGTTGGCATGGCCTCTTTGCTTTGCTGCCTTGTTGCAGTTTGTCTGCTTTCAGGGCCAACCATTCAATCTTTGGCATCTTCTCTAGAGGTCTCGGCCTTTCCTCTGTTTTAAAAGTATTAGAAGGAGGTTGAATTGCTGAGTGGGGAGTGTAATCTTTGTGAGGCCAAGTCTAAAGATGTTAGTGAGCTCAAAGGGCTGCTCTGGCAATTTACCGTGTACTATGGAGGAATGAATGAGAGACTCATATTCATTGTGCTCATGTGTGCTCGAGTTCTTTATGTCCATATTTAGATCTATTAAGGCGATAAGATTAAGCCAACTTGAATTTCTTGACTGAACAAAGCACTCAATGGCAGAGCCTCAACAACAGACCCCATAAATGTGTACTACTGCCACCAGCGACATGACTAGCCCTGGACCCGAGATCCTGTGGGCTTTGGCAGTGACACAGAAGACTGTTCTGAACAGGCTGGATTCCCTTTGGTACGGGAGCCTTGGCACCAGCCTCCCTGTGAGCTGGCTCGGGCTTTTGTGGGGGCACTGAAGGCTGGGCTGTGTGCTGGACTCCGTGTCTCTGCCCTGGGCTTTCCTGAATATCGGAGTGCAGCCTGGTTCACCCTGCCAGGAGTCCCTGGGAATTTGTCTGCCAGTTGGGTTAGCCAGAACACACAGTGGTCCAGCCAAAGTCAACTTCCCCCGGGCCAGTTTTCAAGCCACACCTCACCCTTCCCAGCAAGGATTTCCCCAGAAGGTAAGTGGCAGAAATTTCTGTCCTGCGCTGGCAAGGACAGAGCGGGGGACACAGACAAAACATCTGGAGGAAGAGATGTGTTGCGCTGGCAAATCATGAAGCCATAGAAGCATGGAATGGTTGGAGTTGAAAGGGAACTCTAAGGAGTCATCTGGATCCAAACCCCTGCCATGGGCAGGGACACCTTCACCAGAAGCCAAGTTTAGGCTGTGACCTTTTTCTTCACTGCTTCAAAGAACAAATGATGAGAAGGAGGAAATTCTGTTTGCAAAGGCCTCGTCTTAGCTTTCTGTATTTCTGTATGAGTAGTGCACAAAGGAGTTTGCAGGGTCCTGAGGCAGGAATGCTTCAGGAATTTTGTTCACAGAAGAGGCTCCTTGTCCAGCACAGGTAAAGCAAGCGATATCCAGGCTGGATAGAGAGTGGACAGCCAGGTCTGTTGTTTGGGTATGGTGGCTCTGACTGCTGCAGGGGTGAAGTGTGGATTTCTTTCTAGGTTGGGCTTCATTGCAGGCATTAATCTGATGGAAGTGAGCAAGTTTCTCTGTGCCCTTTGGTCTTGGTTTTCTGATGGAAATGTGAATTGCTGGTTCCAAATAACAACGTGTAAGAGCTCCTGTGATGAGGGTGTATAACATTCAGCATTACTTTGATGATTAGGTTACTGCTTTTAGTACAAAATATATAGCAAGGCAGTCATTTCTATGCATGTTCTAGGGTGGTGCATTATTGCATTTTAACACTTGACATGAGCATAATTTACACACAGTTGCTGCTTTGTCTCCCATGAAAAACAAACCCTCTACCAGTAGATGCAAGAAATCTACTAAAGACTTAGTGTTATTAATGTTTACAGCATTTGTTGTAGTGCTGCCTGTTAATTACCACATTTAAGAGTGCGCCCTTCTGCTGTGAGGGGTAGGCATCTATTTGGAACGATGCCTCTGGAAAGAATGCTGACACTAATTCAGCATTGCTGCATCTGGGAAGACGCTGCTCTCAAGCAAAGTGCAAACTGCGACTGAGCCTGCTGTGAAAAGTGACAGTAACTTGGTGTCAAAATGCTCTGGGGGAGAAGCAGACTCCCCGGTTTCAGAGGCTTCTTGCAGTGCCAGTGCAATACAAATCCGTGAGAAAAGAGCCCATGTGTTGGCCCTGCCACCTTTGCTAAGGCCGTTGAGGCAGACACTGGTCAAAGGAGGGTGTAAGTCAATGTGAAACTCTGGCTCTAGCCCTTACCATCCTTTACCAGACAGCAACTTCTCCCTTCTCTCCCAGAGATGTAGCCAGGCACTTTATGGGAGTGCAAGACTTGCTGGGTAAAGAGCAGTGCTTTCTTCTGCCTGTTTTCCTTCTGGAAGTGACTCTAACCATTTATTTCTTCTTTTGGCTGTCCTTCATGCTTCCACCTGACCATTTCTTCCCGTGGCAGTGGAAAACCCTGCAGTGTCTCCAAGTTCAGGCAGCGTGGTCATCAGGCATGGCCCTGCCAAGGTGGTGGGAAGGTGGCATCATTCAGTGAAAAGAAAAAAAGTCAAGGATTCCCCAGCTTGGCATCATGCCCTCTTACTATTCTTGTTCCCTGCATCCCCTTGCAGGGACCCTGGGCCTGGTGAGGCGCTGTGCACTTGTTAAGAAGCAGCTGTAAGTACCTCAGTGGGGTCCAAGACGTGGCCAGCCCCACTCTTGTATACTTTGATTCTGTGTGCTGCTCTTCAAAGAGTGGAATTATTAGGTTCTCTGGAAAAATTACAGTTTGGCCTGTCTTTATGCATCTGTCTCCTGCTGTGATCAGGGACTCTTTTTTTGGTTGGGGTCTGTTTTTATCTCCGTAGGTCTACCCGACAGAATGGAGGTGTGATTGTAGCATGTTGGCCTGTCTTAATTTAACCATCAGAGGTAATAGCAGCAGTGAGGAGGAAGCAGCACTGGCCAGCAACCAATTTATAAAGTCTCCTGGGACCTCGTGTGTGTGTATCTGAGGTAAGCTGACACTGCAGCAACTGCTGCTTGCAGAGATACCTTGAGACAGCTGTTAATAATTTCACAATGACTGAAGGGTTACTCAGCAGTGAGTTCAATAATTGTCAGAGTTGATTCTGTGCCTTGGGTGAGTTTTGCAGCTTGCCCTGAGTGCCATGCTGCTGCGGGTGGGGTGCACTTGTTTTAGCTAGCAGGAAACGGGGGTGAAAACAAGTTTTAGCTAGCAGGAAACAGGGATGGTGTTTTACATGAGAAATACGAATGTCCACCCAGACACATCCTCAGCACATATGGAACCAGTGCTAAGAGACTAAAGATGGAAAATGAGGCAAATACAGAGAGGAATTTCTCTACCTAGAGCAACTTGATGTCAGGGGAGGGATGGGGACAAAGCAGTATTTCCACTCCAGTGCTGAAGTAGGAGCCCACGCCAGAAAAATGATGACCAGAAGTGTTGAAACCCTCCCATGGCGCCTGATTCTGGAAGATACAAAGTGCTGGCAGAGACTGTGTCATGCTGCAGAGCATCCTGCCAGTGCCTCAGAAGGGGTAGAAATAGAGCATGAAAAGTGGGCCTCCAAGCCCACCTGACGTGTGGCTGTTCCCTGCCACGGAGCCGTCCCCGGGGCTCTCCTGGTGTACCCTGTGCCACGGCTCATGTAAACTGTCAGACTAATGAGGGCCCACAGAGATGAACGGAGCTCTGCTCTGCCAGCCTCTGCTTCTTTCTGAGCTCTAGAGTGTGGTTCTCTCATCCTTGCAGGTGGGTTGGGCTGGTAAACCAGGCACTGCCTTTCTGTGCCACTTCTCTTCCCTGAAAAAGGGCTCAGCTTCCCGTTCAGTCCAACATAACCGGACCTTTGGACTTGAAAATAATCTCAGTCTTCCAGCTGACAAGATTTGTCCTCAGGACTTTTTCCTGCATTCTACTTTGAGCATCATTTTTACATGCTCCTAAATTTGATTGGGCAGTGAGAAGGACGTGCCCATGGATGTGCCCTTGTATTAAAAATATCTGTTTTTTGTCTGCAACGTGTTCTAAATGAGATGCACCGCAGTTTTTCAGGAGTCATTGAAGTGTGTTTCCCACAGGTGTGGGCTGGCTGTGTATCACTAGCCCGGGGAGCTTTGCCACAGGAGATGTGGTCCAGATTTGGGACGAGTGCCTGGCCTGGATCTTTCTGAATCCGTGTTTTAGTCACACAGAAAAGCACTGGAGACTTTGTTTGAAAGGCCAACAGGAGCGATGGTGAAGCACAAGGAAGCAAGGTGAAAGAAAGCATTAATAAAAATGTTATAATTCCAGGTGTAAAACTTATGCTGTGGCACAAGTAAAAAGGGATTCCCAATGTCAGCTGGAGCCTGCTTTGCTGGGCTTCTGCAGAGTAGGGATCTTGGAGGAAGCTTCATCTCAAATAATGCCTGAACTGTGATTCTAACTTGCTTTGCAAACAAATCACATCAATTATCCCCAAACTAAATAACAACACCTTTTCACTCTACTCCTACCTGTGCACACCACACCCTGCAGGGAGGAATAGCAACACATACACATGTGCACTCTCAATTCCACGGTTCTAATGCATGAATTGAAAGAATCCTCACAAGCAAAGTGCTTGGAATCTCATTCCAGAGGCAAGTTCTGCTGGTTTGAGTCTCTCCCTACTCTCAAATGCAAGAAATGCAGTGTAGGCTAGCAAACCCTTCTAAAATAAAGTACTCGGGGAGATACTGGGATCATTGGAACTGCAGGGGTTTTTCCTAGGGGAAATTAATCCAGTGCTCCAGATCCTGATTCCCCAACATCCACATGGACTGAAACATCTCATTCCGCGGGTGCCGCGGCTCTGAGCCGGTTTCCCCAGGTGAGTTGGGAGCACCGGAGCATCCCTCGCCGCCTGCCTGCATCCCTGCATCCCTGCCAGGCCGGCAGCACTGCAGCAGCCCCACCTGCTGTCGGGCGGGCAGGACACGCTCCCTCCGTGCCTCTCACCCACTGCGCCTCTCTTATCTCCCCTTATCACCCCGCTGCTCCCTCCCAGCCCGGCTCTTGGCTGTCCTGTCTACGCTCGCCGCCCCTTGTGTTGACTCTTAGGATATCTTATCTCCGCGATAAAGCGCGAAGTCAATTTACACGCGTTGGGAGCGCTCGGTATTAACAACACCGCCCGTCTTTTGCTTTTACTGGCAATAACAACACCGCTCGTCTTTTGCTTTTACTGGCGTTTGATTTCAAGAGCCCTCGGCGGGGAAGAAGTGATGAGCGCAAAGATATAACTGGGGTTCTGGAGATGGGTTCATTCTAAACTGAGGAGGGCCACTCCGTGCATTTGGAAGTTTTTTTTCCTCTTTGGAAATCAGAATGTCACATACAAATCTGCCCAGAGTAGGAAAAAAATTAAATGAGACTTTTAAATTGACAATACTCGTAAAAAGGGCAGGGTGAGAAACATTAAGGTACTTTTTCTTAAATTGTACTGCTGCTTTTAGGAGTTTGAGATGAGCAGAGTGATTAAGAGTAAGGCTTAATTTACACTGCAGATTTACTTCGAGATGAGGGGCTTTTTTATCTCTAAAAATCCTGATATATAGTTAGGTAGATTTATATCTATCTGTATATCTATATGTATAGATATATAGATACATAATTTATGTATGTTTAAGGACAAATTCTGCAACACACTTGAGCTCATGCCTGTTTTCATCAAGAGGTTTTTTTCAGTCCATGTGGATGTTGGGGAATCAGGATCTGGAGCACTGGATTAATTTCCCCTAGGAAAAACCCCTGCAGTTCCAATGATCCCAGTATCTCCCCGAGTACTTTATTTTAGAAGGGTTTGCTAGCCTACACTGCATTTCTTGCATTTGAGAGTAGGGAGAGACTCAAACCAGCAGAACTTGCCTCTGGAATGAGATTCCAAGCACTTTGCTTGTGAGGATTCTTTCGATTTGTGCATTAGAACCGTGGAATTGAGAGTGCACACGTGTATGTGTTGTTATTCCTCCCTGCAGGGTGTGGTGTGCACAGGTAGGAGTAGAGTGAAAAGGTGTTGTTATTTAGTTTGGGGATAATTGATGTGATTTGTTTGCAAAGCAAGTAGAATGACAGTTCAGGCATTATTTGAGATGAAGCTTCCTCCAAGATCCCTACTCTGCAGAAGCCCAGCAAAGCAGGCTCCAGCTGACATTGGGAATCCCTTTTTACTTGTGCCACAGCACGAGTTTTACACCTGGAATCATAACATTTTTATTAAAAAAGAAATAAATCTATTTTTAAGCCACATGTGTCATTTTGCTAGGTTGGTAGGACAGTTAATAGACAATGTTGAATATCTGCTCGTTTCCTGCACATTGAGAGTTGAATTCATCAGTGAAGCAAGACTTTAAAATATCATTAAACAAAAGATGCTTAACCCCACGTTCTGAACACATAACAAAGGTATTTCTTTTATTCATGAATATAAGACGCTTCCTCTTAAGGTACCTTAGACCTTAATTTTTAAAAAGGATGTTTGGTTTCTCAGATGAGGAAACGTTTTTTGCCCATGTCTCTGCCTGCTCTGCTTTGTGCCTGTGGAACCCAGCAGGGAGAGCACAGCACTTCTGGATGTTCCCAGGCAGGGGGAATGTACCTTGCTTTGAAGACGAGGGAGGCACGGTGGTGGCTCATGTGCCATGTGCAGGTTCTCCACAGAGGCTGCGTTTTACCCCACAGGAGCTTCAAATGTCACGGCTGCCACAAAGTGCAGCGAGCCCAGAAACTCTGTGTGAGAGGTGCAAAATAAAGAGGAGAGGGAACAATGTAGCTGCTGCTTTTCTTGATGTCTTTTGAAATATGACCGTAGGTCATATCTGCACATCAGAAATGGCCTATTATAGACCCACATAGATATGGATGATGCTTCACTCAGTACTAAGTAGCTGGAATTTGAATAGTTTTCTTACTAGAAAGCATCTTAGTGGGTTTCTCTGATGCCAGAGTCATTGCAGCAGTGTGTAACAAGTAAGAATATGCCCTGGCTTTGCCTTACAGGCAGGACATCCCTTCCCTTTGTAGGAATATTAGACTCATTTATCTTGGGATGCAGCAGCACCCAGCCTGGGACATCTGTCAGGTGGCAGCTCAGTGTTTTGGTGTCTGTAATGTTCCTGTATGAGTGCAGAGTGGATTCAGGTGTTTGGAAAATTGCAAAAGGGATGAAAAAAGTATGGTTTTTGTGAGGAATTCAGTCGGCAAGCGGGTCTTCCTTTACCATAGTTATGTTTCCAACTAATGTAGTAAAGGCTGACGGGCAGGAATCTGAACCTCTGGAGGATGAAGCTTCATGACAGCCTTTGTGGAAAGCCTTGTTCCTGTTACTAAGCACAGCTCATAACTAAATAGAGAACCCTGAAGTAATGGACTAATCTCGTCTTCAAATGCTTGTTAATAAGTTGGAGACTTTTTATAAACAGGGCGGTTCAACAAATGTGTGATCAGGTCTGTGCGTGGGCTCCCGTCAGTCTGCTCACTCAAGAATGTGGCAAAGAAAAGTGTATTGAGTGGTGTTTCACTGTTTACCCAGGGCTTTAGCTGAGCATGTTAGAAAGGTCTGAGCTAGCCAGCGGTCCGACTATCCCTAGATTACATGGCTGAGGTAAGATTTGCAAGAGGAAGTTTTTAGTTTATTAAATCTCCAGCTAGAGTTGGGAAAAATGTACAGAGCATTCTGGGCATACGAGCCATTCTTTGGGCACTTGAGAGGGATTGATGGCAGCATTTGCTATGTTGGAAGCTTGGCGGATGTGAACTTATGTCTGTTTGGCTCAATTACTGTGCTCTGAGCAGTGTAATTTAAATATTGTGTGTTTCCAGAAGGTTAACGTTGCTGGTACACTTCGTGCTCTTCACTGTAAAAAGCAAGCACTTTAAAAACAAGTGACAATCTCCCATTTGCCACTATGCAATCAGTGAAACTGTTCTGTTAAGATCGAAATTTTCAAGGCTCAGGTCAATTAGAGGGGGAAGGGGGGTTCCTTAAATTTGTTAGTCCATGTGAAACAGAAATGACACTGCAAGGGGCAGGAAGCACACCAGCCAAATTGGGGGCTAAATTTATTTATATAAACAATATTTTCAGGGGAGAGGCTGTGCCCTGGGGGCAGGATTGCCCAACCTTGCGTGGTTTAGAAACGTGTCAGAGATCTACTGCCACCGAGGCCGACACTTGCTGGGTGGTGTGACACAGACAGAAATTCTGCAGCTGCCCTGGGAGCCCCATTTGCTGCCATTTTCCTGGTGGCAATATCCCACATTCAACCCACCCCACGTGGTTTTACTGGCAAGGAGCAGCTCGGTGTGTGTGCCCCGAGGTCAAGGTCTGTGGATGTGACCGTGAGGATAATCCCTTCTCCAGGCACCCTTCCACGTTGCTGTGCAGCAGGGAAAGGTGTGGAGCCAGCTCACGTTTATCTGTACATTGATCTATACATTTATATATATTCACAGAGCTGTGCTGTGCACAATTCTGGTGCTGGGGAGCAGAGCAGTGAGGATAGAAGGATCCAGGATACCATCCCGGCCTTAAATGTCATCCCAATTTAAAGCAAAGCTCATTTCGGGCTTTTGAATTTTAGATATTATTACCAGTTTCCTAGCAAAGTTTTGGTAGTCCAGCTGCAAATAGCAGACTTCACAGAATGGCTGTATCTGTATGTTTATATTTGGATTATCTTCTTGACTTCCAATCGCTCCAGCGAAGTGGCTGTGATTTTTATGTTACAGGACATAGCAAAAGATGCACCTGCCAGCTTTATTTCTGTTTTAATGTTGTTGGAAGAGGTTTGGAAGTTTGATCTAAGTATATTCCCAAAAGTTTAGATGCTCCTTTGAATCTTTCCAATTTGCTGGAGGAATATTGTGATGGGTTTTTAGGGGGTTTTTTTGTTTGTTTTTTTTGCTGGAGGGCAGACCAGGATCTTAAAGGTCCATTTGAGACTTACAACCTCTGATTCTTGGAACTGAAATGTAGAGCTCAAATTATGAGCACCTATATGGGGTTTTCTAGTGAACTCAATGAAAATCTCCTATGAAATACGTGCTGTCACATGCTGTGTTGTCTTCTGGGCAGATCAAAACTATCAGCATTTCTCATGGAGTAACTCTATTTTTGACTCAGTAGCAAATGAGCAGGAGCTGGACATGACATAGAATGGAAAAGAAAATGAAAATGAACAAGAAGAAATCTTTCTTTAGCCATTTACAGAGTAGCCATTTGTCAGCATCTGGTAAGCACATATCTATTTTAAGGAGTAGAAGAACGTTTGAAATGTGCCACTCATATGTGGTTTGAGTCCTAAATCTACCTTGTGGTTATGAGTCTGTCTTTAGCATATTGCAGTGTCCTGCCCCAAAGCCTTTTGGTCACGTAAACTTATCTCAAATTAAATTTTTTTTCAGTTGTAGTATTGATCCGGGGGGTTGCTACAGTTTGTTTGCTTAAGAAAATCTCTGTGATTTTTTCCTTTGCATTTGCCAACCTCATCATTTTGGATTCCCAAATGAACTGTTAAAAGATCTATTTATTATAACCCTATTATATGGATATATTTTGACAAAGAATGTGCATGAGCTCGCTGGTGCATCAAAGCAAAAAAAACCCAAAATGGCTTTGACTTTAAGGAAAAGACTTGAACCACTGTCAAGATCAAAGTATATTTCATGTTCCGGAGTCCTGATTCAGCAAAGCATGTAAGAAAGAATTTCAGACACACTGAGCTTTGGTGGCAGCCAGTGAACATGATTGCATTTGCTGCTGGAATTCTTGCTTCTCAAAAATCCCAACCAAACAAAAGAGTTGCCAACGGTGAAGCCATCAAAAATATTGTAATCTTTCTTCATTTTCACATCCTTGCACAGCATTCCTTACACGGTTTGCATTATTCACAATGAATTGCTTTAATCAGAAGGACTTAAAATTTTAAAAGTTCCTGCACTTGCAGATCTGTTTCTCTTGGTAAATGTGCTTGGGTGACAGGAAATAGCTTGTGTGCTTTTCCGTGTCCTAGTAATCTTTTAATCAAATAGTAATGTTTCATGCAACAGACTTACTGCTCTTCCTCCTCCTCCATCACCAAGAGGCTTAGAATATGTATGCTGACACCAAATAAATGAGAGGAGTACTTTTATTCTTAATGGAAAAATGCCCAGTAAGACACTCTGGCTCCCTCCATCCCTCTTTGTTTCTCAAGCACACCAGTGAGGGCTTTCAGCCAGACAAATGTTTTATGGCAATAGCGCTTTGTGTTTTCGTAACACCCTTCTTCTAAGGGTCTAAAATGCTTTACAGCACTAATAAATTAAGTCTTAGCACATCCTATGTGGTAGGTAACTATTATGCCCCTTTTATGGGGACCAGACACTGTGGGATGAGCTGCATTCAGCATGGCAGCACGCTGTGAGCACCAGCCAGCACCCTCAGGAAGAGAAAAATCCAAATTGCTTTTCAAAATTGAGCTCAGTCGTTGTATGGGTGGACATGAGGGGTGTGATGGTCTGGATTAGCTGGGCTCAAGACATCGATCAGGGAGGGTCCCCTCCCAGGATAAATCCCAGGATGGCCAGGTGAATGCTGTCCACAGCGGAGTCTGTAAAAGAGGTATCTGCAAGGAAAAGCACTAGGACTTTGAGAAGCAGTGTTTGTCTTTAGATTTTATGCAGAGAGCTTTAAAAAAAATAATAATTGTGAGGAAAACTGTGACTACACACCAAGACAAGTCTCGGAAATAATTCGAGATTAAAAACTCTAATAACTGATGAAATTAAGGTTCATCAGTCTGGAAAGAATGGTAGTGTGGAAGATGGTCTGGAGAATCAAAGGAAAGGTTTTAGAGGGGAGGAACCATGACTGGATTTTCTTGGCTGCAATAAAAATGTACGGGAGCATCTGGTCACCCTGTAATACTTCAGCTGAGATTAAAAAAGTCATAACATTGTTAACCATGCTCATTTCCAACCTGAAACATAAATAACTCTAGGTGGCTGCACTAACTCAGTTTTTGAATCACCACAACTGAGCTGCATCTCTGGGTGGTTAAGTGAACAGCTAAAAGACTTTCAGCAATGTCTCTGTGTCTGAAATCTGGCAGGTGAGACCCCGCCAGCCCGTTGAGGTGTGCTAAAACATCTCACCACCTCTTTTGCTCATGTCCCTTTGGAGTCTGCAGGGACAATGTCCCCTTTGGTTGAGGAAACAGCAAATCATGGGAGAAACTGGGACACCAAACTTGTAAATCCTCAGGAAGAGAAAAATCTAAATTACTTTCAAAATTGAGCTCAGTCGTTGTATGGATAGGCATGTGGGGTGTGATGGTCCGGCTTAGCTGGGCTCAAGACATTGATCAAGGAGGGAGCCCTCCCAAGATCAATTAACATTAATTTGATAAACCCAGTGCTCCATGGCATGCTTTTTCTTAAGTTGTTTAAAAAAAAAAAAAAATCATATCATACAGGGATAACCTCATTATTGTGTTAAGAGGAAACACGGAATACAGGCACCAAGGAATATCTTCTGTTCTGAAATATTCATAAGTTTTTTTGTTTTCTTTTTCTACTGAGACAAACAGTCAAAAAGCAGCCTGGAGGAAATGTCCTTTGCTTTTGGAAAATGAGTTGGTAATTTATTCACATAAGGCCATGTAGTCATTTTGAATTAGCACATTGTGGAATCTACTAATAAAAGGAAGTCAGTTTACATTTTAAACAACCTTTAATATTTGTAAAAGTAAATATCCCTTAATTTCTCAGCAATTTAGATGTAATGGAAATTGTCAGAAATTTTAATTTCTCCCCGTTTAGCTCACTCACAATGGCTGTCAAACAGTCAAGTGATATGACGTAAAGTACTGCTAATCGTTTCAGCACAAGACAGTACTTCAAAGGTAAGGCAAAGGATGTGCAGACACTAATGAAATTTTATTATCAGAACATAGAATTAGAATTGTGACAAGAGACAATGGTTGCAGTGACATGCAGCTAGAATGTTAAGCTTCTGAAATCTCCAGGCTGAGTCTCGCAGACAAAAATAGCTAAAGCTACAGACTTCTTAATAGTCTTAAATGGAAATTGAATGGGCTCAATTAATCAAACGAACAAACCGTAGGAGATTACAAAGAGGGCTCATTCTGTATTTTCAGGCTATTAACCTGCAGGGCCGCTGTGTCCTGTCTGTGATGGTGTGCTTTGAAACCCATGTGTTGCTGCTCTGAGAGCACAGGGTTTTGTAATTCATAGGAAAACACGGGAAGCCCGTAAGTCAGCGGGGGCACGATGATTTTTGTGAGCACCTGCTTTGGCACAGCCTACCTAAAGCGAGCCTTATTTCACACGATCGAGCCGGTTCTGCCTGTGAAACAAGGACTGCACGTTTCTGGATATGTGAGCACGAGCAGTTTGCTGCAGAGCAGATCGCTGGTGCCCCCCAGCTTATCCTAAGTAAAACAATAAATTTCAATTGGCTGTGGGCATCCCTTACTATCTTGGCGTTCCCTAAAAGAGTATTTACAGAAACCTGTGAGAATCTTTCAGGTGTTAAAGAGAGACAGGTTTGATGTTAGTGGGTTTGCTTGAATTGAGTCCTAAAGTATTCGTAAAGAAACTGTCATTCTCCTCTCCTCTCCCAATTCCTCTAATTCCCTGATCTGTGCTATGTTGCCTTGTGCACCTCAGCAGCTGCAAGGGAAAATAAAAAATGCCACATGGAGTCCATCGGGTTTGCTTCCTTTTGGATGTGAGTTAAAGTTGTGTAAGAGAGAAGTTCTGCCTCCTTTGAGGGGATCTGTACACTGATATTAGGAACTCGGCCTCTGGTTCTCAGATTAGTCCTGTTTACAATGCCATCAGAGGTTAAAAAAGCATTTCAGAAGGGTTGGAAACAAAAGATGCCCATCCTTATATTCTGCAAGCATGTTTTGGGCCCTTTTAGAGGATGTCAGCTCCCCCCGGAGTTCTGTGCAAGTGTAAGGGCTTTATGAAAACTCACACCCAGTGTAAGGACTTTATGAAAACTCACACCCAGCATGGATGTGACGGCAAGGAGCTCTGCTGCAGCTTGCACAGGACAAAACCCAGCAGGAAGAATGCAGTGTCAGGCACTGGCTTTCCTTCCTCCACCTGCAGAGTGGATATTGGCACTGGGGGATGACAGGAGTGTTTTGAATGTAGAGCCGAGACTGGAAAACTTAGTAAACTCCTCTAGTTGCACTGGTGTCCTTCTTGTACAATTTCTAGCTTCATCCCAAATGGGTTTGAAGGTGTGTTGTTCTATTTAGGAGCTAATCCTGCACTCTGATGGGTCTCTTGGCAAGAAGGGAGACTTTTGTCTGCATAAGGAAAAGGTCACAAAAATAATGGAATTTATTAGCCCTACCACAGAATTCCATGGCACTGGCAGTAACAACTGCTTTCTAAGCAAACCGGCAGGGCCACATTATGTATCTCTAAGATGTTAATTTGGCCTGGCAGGAAAAATCCCGATTTTGAGTCCTGGTCGAGGCTGCCTGTACCTGGTGCTTTCTGTTCCAGGGAATTGGGCTGTATCCCACTGTCCCTTTCCCTGTTCTTTTCCTACGGTGGCTGCATTTTATTTTTTCCCATTTTCTCTTAAAATCTTCCAATTTTTCTCTTAAAATCTTCCAATTTTTCTCTTAAAATCTTCCAGTTTTTCTCTCTCCCTTTCTCTATGATTTTCTATCCGTGTAGTTTTTATTCTTGCAAAGACCATCTCCGGAGCCTGAAAATAGATAATTCCCATTCCCTTGTGCTATTTCCTGTGCCACACTGCCACTCCCCTGCCAGTGTGGAGTGTAAACATGTAAGGATTCAAGCTATGCTAGTACAGATGCTTGCCAAGGGCAAACTGTAACCCAGAGTGCTTGATCATTAGCTGAAAGCAAACTGCACATCGTACAGGCACATATGCTGTCTGTTTACAGTTTTTGATTCCATTGCTAAGTTATGCAAGTCTACCAGTCGGGGGAACAAAACCAACGCCACATATGTTTGGTGGCTAACCAAAAACAGGGTTTGTTCTCACAAAAAAAAAAAAAAAAAAAGAAAAAAAAAAAAGAAGGGAAGACTCAAAAGCTTGTATTCCACTTAGTAACGCAATTTGGAACGGAGGTGACAAGCGGCTTGAAAATATTTGGGTTGTTGTGTTGATAGTAAAAGCGGAGCAAATTCTGAATGGGCAGCGCTCAGCTGTGTTGCTGCAGGGAGAGCAAACACTGCCACATGGCTCGTGCAGTGCCTGCCCTGAATATCTGCACCAAACTGCTCCTCTGAGGAGGAGCGGCTCCTGCCACATTCCAGAGGCTCACGTGCGGCGGAACGCTTTGGAAAATCGGGCAGGGAAGGAATCCTCGTGACCTGTGTGTTCAGGGAAGGGGCTCTCTCTTCTCCTGGAGCTGATGGTCCATGGTGATGTGGCCTCTGTCCCCCAGCTCCAGCGGGCTGGGGCAGCAGCTCTCTGCTCCCTCATGGGGGTGTTGAAGGATTAATGAATTTTGTTTAATGAGGTTTAAAATGGATGGATCCATAGTGCTGCCTGCTGTATCCCCTGCCAGCTCCTCTGATAACCTAAAACCCCCATCAGTGATGGCAGGGAAACTTCGTGGGGATGTAGAGTCTCACCACGAGGGGAAAGGACAGCGTGACTGCCGGCTACAAAACCTCTTATCTTCCTGTGGTATTCTTGAACAATTAGCTTTCCTTGATCTGCAGAGCCTCTTTTGTGTAAAATTCACGTATATCTTGGAAGGACTGTTAATTAGACAAAAGGAGATGCAAGGAAAATTCTGATTAAAAATGTCTTCTTACTGGGAGCAAGAAATTGTTGTCCTGGCAACAACAAGCATCTGTGGTTTTCTCTCCTTTTTTTTTTTTTCCCCCCAAATAATTTTTCCTTCTTTTTTTTCACTATTCCCCTCTTTTTTTCCCCCTCTTTTTTCCACCTTTTCCCTCCTTTTTTCTTTGTCTCTTTTTCTCTCTCTCTCTCTCTTTTTTTTTTTCTTTCTTTTCCCCCCGTCTTTTTCTTACATCTCTTTTTTTCTGTCTTTTTTCTTTTATTGGAAGAGGGACCCTGCAAGAGGACTTTCAGATTTTAGCTTTTCCTGTGAGTTGTAATGGTAGGGGTTAGTCCTTCAAGCAGAATTTCATGCAGCACTCTGCAGGGAAGGTCTTGATGCGGATTTTTTTTTTTTCTCATGGGACTCAGATTGGTATAAAAGCAGAATCAAGTTCATTCTTGGGTGAGAAGGGTCTGTCTTAGACAATGAGCCACTACTCAAATTTTAGGTAAAATGCGCCTACACACTTAGTGGAAACTACAGTTCTTGGAAATGGAAAGCTTTATATGCAGAGGGAAATTATATGGAACTTGTTTATGTTTAAATTAAGGGGGCTCTTGGCAGATGAATAGAAAACTGCAGAGCTAACAGGCTTAGCTAAGTGCACTGGTATTGGATTGGGATAAACTATTAATTATTAACCCAAACCTTTCCTAACAGAGTTGAAAAGGCACAGACAATATTTTGGTAGGGGGAAAAACCTTGAAATTGTCATAAACCTCCTCTCTTCACCTTTAATACAACCTCTTGGTTTTTAATTACTCCTGTAAAGTGGAGCAATCACAGGATCCTCCTGTGACATTTTCAAGTTTTCTGTCTGCTCCACTTACGAGAAACAAATGGGTCTGCTCAGCTCCATCTAGATTGAGTTTTTCATGAAGTCATTACTTCTGTCACAGGGACTATTTTCAAATTGAAAAATCTGAAACAATAAATGATGGTGAAGCAGTTAATAACTGTTAAGAAATCACATTTGGAAAATTGCATTTAAGCAATAACCTTTCTCCCTGTAATTAAATGACAGAAAGGTCCTGGTTTTAATTAAGTCAGCAATTTATAGTTATGAAGCTATACTTCACTATGCAGATTAGAAGATGATAGGTCACAGAACACCCTGAGTGCATTTTTAGCGGAGCTGATCTGGTAATTACTCCACTGTTCAGTGGTGACCACAGTGAACCGTATCTCTAGATTAAACAATTTTCTTTTCCCTGCTCCGTGATGTATAACCAGGATGAGTAAATGTACCACTAGGACTGCATCGAACATCTTTAAATTAAAATGGATTTTAAATGAGGGGGCATGAGCGAAGAAAGTAATGTTTGAAGAACAGCGGTAAAAATGAATGGGCCACTAGGCAAGTCTTGCAAGCAGAGAATATATCATTGTTTTACAGGGCTTTCTATCTTGCGCCTGAATGTTTGGTGCAGATTTATGAGGAAGTAAAATGCTAATGTTAGTGTATTTATAAACATATGATGGGGGTTTCATCTATAATTTATTCCCAAGCCCTGCATTATGCAGCCTATGAAAGAAAATGAAATGCTGTGTTGGACAGCGAAAGGATTCATTAATACAGCTTTCACATTTTATTTAACTAACCCCTAGCTCATATTACACATTGATTATTACATTGTGAGATGGTTTTGAACGCTTATTGTGTTCTGCTCCTCAGGCCTTTTGCTAGCTAGTTCAGTAAGATTTCAGCAGCATTCCACTGTCTTATTTCAAGTAGCACTAAGTATATTCATTTGACCTTCAGGCATATCAACAATGTATGTATATTTATGGGTTTTATTTCCCCCCCCCCCCTTAAAGATTTGGGGGAAAAGGGGTGTAGAGTACAGTGTTAGGGTTTATTAGCCAAATGTGTTATTTTAGTTGGGTACTCACAAATAACCCGTACTCAAGTTGCACCACAGAATCAGTTCCAATCAAATATAACCAGCGTAAGCTTTGCTGAACGAGGGTTTGTAAATGTGGAGTATTCAAATAGCGCTCTAGTTCACAGTTGCTACTTCCTTTCACTTGTAAACAAACTCATTCATTGACCAGAATAACTTCTTTAACAGTCAAATTAGCTACCAGTGGAAAGTGCCAGCACCGTGTGGAAATCTCTTAAGATTTGCCAGTACAGTCTGGAATTTGCTTCCCAAGCTCATTTTTCCCGTGTATTACAGCTGAGTGCTTGTTGAGGGAGAGGGCTGGCGTGTGTGGAAAGGGATGAAAAGCCAGTTACAAGATGATATTTATGAAAGTGGACATCAGTAACTATTGACATTAAGCGAAGGCAGCAGATGATGGTTTTCAAGTTTACTGATACAAATACTTCCTTGAAATTCCTTTTTTACCCTCTTTGATTTTTATTCTACCCTTTTATTTTTATTCCCAGTTTGTTTGGTTTTTTTTAAAACCTTATTCTGATTCTCTCTGACTTTAACAAAAGGGACTTCAGCCAGCAGTAGGCAGTGGCAGGATTATATCAATGTTTGTCTAAATAGGGCAAGGAAAAGAAAGGCAAAAGTAGCATCTCTCAAGCACAGTAACTTTCTTCCAGGTTTTGAGGGTTTTGATTTTTTTATTCAGGGTGGTTGTGGGTTTTTTGCATACAGCCATAACTTTATATTTGCTGCGAGCATCAAGGAACAATATACAGCACTGAATGCCAGCTTTCTAAAAAATGCTGTTGGTTAACTTCATGAGAAAATGTTTGAATAATGATAAGCCTGAAAAAAATCTCATAGAATCAGATGTTTTAGGAAGTTTCTTCTTTTAAAAGAGGGCAAATCTGCGCTATGGAGATTCTGGAATGCTGAGAGAATATTAAAAATAATGGAAAAGCTTTTTTTTTTTTTTCCTGTGGATGGGATTGACATTTAATTTAATTGATGAGAGAGCTTTCCCCACCACCACACACACATGTTTATCCTATATGGAAAGAAACAACACCTCCTTTGTACATCTACTTGTAGATAACTTTATTCTGAGGTGCCCGTGTGTTTGCAGTGAAGTTTAGAGAGGATGGCTGCTGGTTTGGTTTAAATGTGGGGGCAGAGCAAGGGGACAAGGAGGGGAATTTGGCCCCCTTGTCATCATCCCATAGGATGCATTTTGTTCACTCTACACAGTCCTGGGGAAGCTGGGCAAACAAAGTAGGCAGCAGTTATTTAGCAGGGGTGTGCCTTGGGCTCAGTGGCCTTGACATATTTCACACCCCTGAGTTGTGAATTCCTATCAGAAGTCCCCGGTTTATCAGGGTAAGAACACCTTTCCTTATTAGTTAGCTTTTCTTACTTCCCTTTACATTGTTCTCTATTTCTTTTATGTTGAGTATTTTATGATTTCTCTCTCTCTTTTTTTTTTTTTTGTCCTTATCTCTACTGCTGTTTACAATCTTCCATGGTACCACATCATAGCAGGGTGAAGAGATTTCAGACAGCTAGAAAGAATCAGACATTCTAGAAGGAATCCAGTGCTGCAGATGGAATTTCAGGTGTTCTTGAAGTTTTTCTTTAGCAACGTGTGACATTTGGAATTAAAAGGGTAGGGATGCAGAGCTGCAGAGCCCAAATCCCTGAAGATGCAGCACAAATAATGCTTTCTGCATGGCACTGGGGACAGAGAATAACCAAAAACCCACACACATCCAAGCTCCAGGGTCTACAGTCTGTTAGAGCTCTAAGAAACTTGAAGCCCAGAGATGAACATCTACTCTTTTCTAACAATTACTGTCTGCCACACCAACCTCATGTTAGCAACAGAGCTTCTGTAGCAGCTCACTGGAAGTTGTCAAAGGCAAATGGAAATATGTGAGATTTTAACTGGCTTCCACAGAAACGCCAAGTTGTTCCCAACTCCTGTGTTAAGGCAATTCTCTAAATCAGGATTTGTTTCATTGCTTCTGAAGAGCGTGGATTTACCGTTTTGCTGTCTCCTGAAACAGCTGGAATTACTTACTCTTGGAGGTTTGGATTTCCTGTCACTCCTTGCAGTGTGTAAGGAAGTTCAGGGCAATATTCCCTGTAGACAAGGCCTTTAAAATGGCTGTCATGAGGCATGGAGATGTAAAGTTAAGTTGATGACAGAAGAATTATGTGTGGGGCTTACCCTTCGGTGATGGTGTACACCTGCCTTTTTAGGACATCCAGGGCAAGTCCCCCTTCGAGACAGCCCCTTCTTCCTGTGTTACATCCAGAAAAGAGACACGCAATTCAGGTGGGCAGGAAAGCACTCGGATTCTGGGGAGGCACATCCTTCCTGAAGCGTTTGACAGCAGAAATCAGATAAGGAAAGCTGATGAATTCCTTCTCAGGGGAAGAAGCGAATTTGAAGCAATGTGACAAAAAATTGTCAAGCGGTGAACCAACGCTTTGGAAAAAAGCAGTAAAATCCTTCCCCCTTCGACTTTAGTAGGAAGTTCTTGAAGAACACCTTTTTTGAGTTCACTTTTGGCATGGTAGCCTTGCAGAGAAGCCTACGGGAAAATTCTGGAGTACTTTTACCCTGCCATGAATCAGAATATTATCTTCTCTCTCAGCGCTTTACCTACAGGCAAGGATGGTGATGCTTACACTGACTTTCCAGCAATCTCTGCAGCTGCTCAGTTTCTGATCTGAAATTCTGCATCTAATGTTGAAACAATTGCACCGATCAGTTTTAATTATTCCACTGGCTCACTGTGGTGTTAAGAAGAAGCACAGATTAGCATGATGGGTATTAGCACTTACTCTTTCCCCTCCTTTGGCCAGCCTCTCCTGAATGACACGGAGGTTACAGATTTCCTATTTCAGTCAGGAAAGCCCTTGTGGGAGGTGCTGTACAAGCAGAACAAAAAGCTGTCCCTGCCCCAAAGTGCAGAAATATTGAATGTGAAACTTGCAACCACCACGATTGCTCATAAGGAGCAGAGTCCCAAGCTGGGATGAGGAATGAAAATTTTTATTAGCTAATAATGTTTCCTCTGTGTGTGGTGGGCTTGTACATACTCAGCTCCATCTTTAAAGGCTCTTGGAAGCTCTGAAGCCTTACAGCATTTTATTTCCAGGGTTGCAATGTCAGCCCCACGGAGATTTTGTTACTATCGGTGCAAACAAATTTGGGGTTTGAAAGCAAAACGTGGAACGTTTGGAGTCTACATAAACTGGGTTGTGCGTTGTGGCAAGATTCTGCCTAAACCACGAAGCTCAGCTTTGGAAAGCAGGTATTCAATCAACTCTCTTCAGGAGGTTAGCCAGGACATGAACTTGTAGAACTTCATAACAATCTGAGCCTTGGTTCCTCCAGTCTGTTCAGGTCCACGTGTTTTGGGGAGTAAATCAGAGTAACTTTGTGGAAACTTCAACAGATAAAAATGGAAAGCCACAAACACCTGTGCACTCTGTTCTGGCACCCAGAGCTGTCAGTCTGGACTGCTAACTTTGTACAGTAAAGTACTGGATTTTTTCCCCTTGATTTTGATGGGTTTGTTAAGGAGGACCATCCCAAAAGTTTAATTTTTTCTTCTGTCGAAGAGTCAGTTTTCCTTGTGACTACAAAAATGTTCAGCCTCCTCATAGGAGGATCCTCAGACTCATGTTTTTTAGTCTCTGCTTATAAGCTGCAGTGCTGACAGTCAGTATTCAAATACTGTGTTTTGCTGACAGTGCCACCAATAGATCCCTCAAATTCTCTCAGATTTTTAAACTCTCTTGGAGTATTTTACTGAATTTTCTGCTATTGCACTTGAAAAAAAAGCAATCAAGGAAGGCGTGACGCAATGCACTCTTCTTATGTACTGTTGAAGATTGCCAAAACAGGTCACTTATACATCAAAATCTATCTATTCTTAGCTGTATTCGTTTGAATAAACAGCAGACAGCGGTATCATAATGATATTACAATAGGATAATATGCAAAATTCCAGAAAGGGTCCGTGAATGAGAACTCCTTGCTCCTTGTTCATCCAGAGGGGTCTCTGCCAACCTTGTTCCAAGGGCAGCCAGTGGTGTCATGTTGTCTAAGTGGTCTCTGTTACACTGTGCTCCCTGTATGAGCTGCAGGCTTCACAGCAGGATACTTTATCTTTGATTGCATCACTCGTGTCTGGCAAGAGCAGGACATCTCAAATGCTGTTTTTACACTTTGCAGCGCCCAGATGGGAGCTGCAGATTATGTTCGCTGTGTCTCACCTCAGGTGTGGTACTAGAGTGCAGTGGTCTCTGTGCAAAGTCCCATCCGTAGCTGCACTTTTGCCTGGCTTAGGGTGGAAGCTATGTGGCCTTTTTGGTCTATTTTTATCACCCATTTAAAAACTCCTCTAAAATGGCAACACGTATTCTCAACTGAGCTTTTAAAATTATTTCTGTCTCTACTGTGAATGTATAAAGAAGATTATTAAAGCATTTCATCTGCGAAATGCCCCCTGTGCGTAAAGACTGAGTGTTAAATACATTTTATCAGGGGTTTTTATAAGGGGTGATATTCACCTTTCTTTGTCCCAGCACCTTGCTGTGTCTCCCCATCGACTCACTGGGACCTGGTGAAGGTCACAATCTGTGCCTGAGTCACCTATTGAAAAGTAAGCACAGCAGCACACTGAGGTGTTTGGCAATGAGGTGTTAAAGGGTTTTAAATGTTAAAGGGCAGGGGTGCCACGGCTGCAGCTGAGGAATTGACTTGGGGACAGTATTTTTGTGTGGTATCTTCAGGAATGGATTGCCTGAAGTCTAACGGGCTAAAAAATGTTCTCTGCAACGTTGCTGGCAGCAATTTGCAGTCATTTCTGGTACAAATGGACACAGCTCCGTTCTATTTATGGAAGGTTCCTGTAATGTGCTCAGGCCTCCCACTGACTTCAGTGAAGCTGTTCCCACTTACAAGGCTGGTGAACCTGGCCCGTGAACTCTGCCAGTCCCTCGTCTGCTCTGAGATCCAAAGCCAGCCTGAGAGCTGACAATATTTATGTAATTCTGCCTCAAGATGGCTATCTTGGGGTGAACCCAGCAAGGAAGAGAAATTTTGCATGCTCAGAGCAAAAATCAAGTGCTTAATATTTTCGTGGAAGATTTGTCCATTAACTTTAATGAAGCTTTTTCCTAGCCTTACCAGTCTGAAGAGAGCTATTAAACAAAAGGGAGAGAGTTTGCTTGCCAGGCATTTTCTCTGCTCCCTGGGTTCTGTTTCTTTATAGCCAGAGAAACACTTTTAGCCATATATATCTTTAGAGCAATGCTAACACTTAGTGACCAGTTAAGTAAATCCCACTTGTTAAATCCTTGTGGCTGCATTATGCTGGGAGCCTTGCTCTAAGGGCCCTGTTCTGTCACTGCTTGTTTTTTTCCACTTTAAATGAAGTGACTTGGATGGGATACACAGATTGGTGATGCAGGAGAAATCTTCTGCAACTGGAAGGTGGCACGGTGTGGCCCTGGGACTGTTGTCTGCCCCTTCTGTGAAAGGTAAGCCAAGATTTCCTGCCCCTCAGGCTGACAGGGCAAAGCCTGGAGGCAAGCCAGGCTAAAGATGGACTCCTTTACTTCTGACTCTTACTCCTGAACAAGAAGCCAGAGGATTTGTGCGGGATTTGCTGCGTTAGATCTCTTCAGAGTGTCCTTGGACAAGCAGAATCAGGAAACCGGCCGGGCAGTGAGCCGCTTTAGATGCAGCACCTCACCTCCGTGACACCTGCAGTGCCCCCTTTCCCTTTGCAGCGGTGGACACAAGCACCCTGAAAAAATCTTACACGTTGGGAACTCCACGTCTACCTGGGGACAGATCCTGGCCCGATGCTTTTCTCCAGAGCAAAGAGGCAAATGACGCCTTGGAGCGCTCGCTCGCCTTCCCCACGGGGAGCGTGTCCCTCCCGTGGCCCTCACGCTTCACAGACACCCCGGTACCACATTTTTCTCTTTCCCCTTCCGTGGGAGTGAGGCTCGTGGCTCCAGGGTGTGCTCCAGTTTAAGGTGAGCACCTTGTGTGGACGGGTATCGTCGCTCCTGGAATCTTGCAAAATCCACGTCCCAGCTTTCTCGGTGCGCCGCATCTCTTATTTCAATTACAAAATACTATTACAAAATACTGTCTAGAAGTCATAGCTTGGGAGTTCTGGCCTAATTTCTCTTACAAATTGCTTATATGGATTTCTCTTGCTAGAAAATTAATTGACCATACAATAAACTATTTTCCCTTGAGCGGGGACTATTCTGTTTCCTATGACGTTACAGTAAGCTGTCTTTGGGCCAAATATTTAAAGGTATTTAGGTGCTTAAAGATGCAGGTAATGTGAATTTTCCAAAATACCTAGCTGCCTAATACACAGTGATTTCAGTGGGAGTCGCCATCAAAGAGCTTCTAAAAATCCCACTGTGCACCCATCTGCTCCTTTAAGCACCTGAATTCCTTTGAAAAACAGGTCCTTCCCTCCATCAGCGGAGACAAATTTTATTTTTCCTAATGCAGACGGGGCTTCTTAACGCATTTTCTCGGATATCGCCTGCCACCTTTAGCTTATTTTCATTGTTTTGATTGCGATGTCAAATCGAGTTGATGATCGTGTTTATGCAGTTCCAAGCAGAGCGTGGGCACACAGCATCTATCCTTTATGACACCAACTTGGCACAGCAGCTCGTGTTAATAAATCAGGGCTAAGAGGTTTGCAGGCAAGCAAACTGTCAGGAAGTTGCCGCAACTTTTTTTTTTTTTGCGGTGTATTAAATGATCTGTGTTCTGTTCTAACTTTTTAAACCCTCTTTGGAAACCGGTGTTCTGTTTCTCATTAGTGGGTCTTTGATCCAGTGAAAATATCAGTCCCTTGAGTTAATATTTCATCTGACTGTAGGGCCATGTAATTTGCTACGACACTAAGTCAATAGGTCTCTGCTGGCTTACCCCAGCAGGACTTGTACGTGTAGGCAAAAAAAATTCTCTGCAAAACATGAATAACGTGGGTCTAATCGAGGTTTTATTTCTCTGGTTAACCAAAGGAAAAAAAGTGGAGTGTGAACATCCGTCCATCTAGGCAACAAAAGGAGCTTGAGGGAAAGAAAACATTTCACTTTGTATCAATTCACATTCTCAATTTAATACATAAACAGGAGTGTCAGGACATGTGCATCTTGCAGAGCCGCAGAAATAGCAGTAGATTGATCTATCATTATTTACTGGCTCGGCCATCCTGGTTGTGTGCTCTCTATCGCAGTGTACTTGGAAATCTCAGAGGGTCCTTCTGCATTAACCTCCACCTTCTGTCCTCATCTCTCCCTCTGGCCACCCCGTGCCACATTCTGAAATTTTAATTTCATTGCACAAGGTGCTATAGAATGAAAATAAACATTTGTCTGGGGAGAGTTTGCTGAGTCTGGAATATTCAGTGTGGCTTAAGCTAATTTAAAAACAAGCGACTAAAATTGTGCTTTTACTTTTTAAGGCTTTTCCAGCAATATTTCATTCTGTGGTCTCCAAAGGAGTAAAGCATTTACGAATATGCATTAATCCTCACTGGGAATTGATCCAGAGCTTGTTTTAAGCATATGCTTAAGTGGTTTGTTGAACTGGGGCCACGGCTGCCCAGACCCATTTCTGGATGAGATTTAATTGAGCAATGAGAATATTTGAATTAATTTACTTGTGCTTGTGGGGTTTGAGATAGATAGATAGACAGACAGATTTTATTTTTTTTTTAATAGTTATTGATGAGATTTATAAGGATTTGTGCACATCTGATATTTGGATTCACTGTGAGAGAAAGGGTCTGATCCTCTCCATGAGTCTGCAAAAAAAAAGCAAAAAACCAAACCAAACAACTCTTTAGTGCAATACGTGTCTGATACTGTGACTAAAGAACAAGCAAATATTTTGCGAATGCTCTTTTTATTTTCACCACGCTGAAAAATAGATCTTTGTTGTGTGGGTTTTGACTTGGGATTTAAAAAATTCATTTGATTGTGTGGCTTCCATTCCTGCTCTGGTGCAGAAGCGCTCTGGTTGATGTGCTAGCTTCTCCCTGACCCACTGCAGCTCATTCATGAGTTTTCAGCTCTGACAGGTTGAGTGCCCAGAGTGGCCACTGATTAGACTGCCACTCCTCATATTCTCATCCCTGCAGTCATCAAGCAGGAAAACAGTGACAAGCGAATCCAAGCAGCGTGGGAAACGCAGAGTCTGAGGAAGCACGGGCTTTGGCATCCTGTGGCATTGATTCAGCGTGCTAGCACAATAGTCTGGAGCAGAAAAGGAGCCCAGAACTTGGCAAGGGGGAAGGCAAATCTCACATGATATCTGCGACTTGTGCATTGCTGCGCCGATGCCTCAGGGGTAGGAGAAGAATTTCTGAGTCCAGGGTGATTCCTCTGAGCTCGGTTGTTTTGTGTTCAGTGGTGGTGCTGAAGAGATCTGACCCTGAAATTTCAGGGCAACCTCCTGAACTCCAAAATCTTTATTTATTGAGACAAAATTCTCAGTAAAGTCACTGGGAGTTTTCCTCCGACTGGGGGATGTCGGAATTTAATGGTCTCCTTATTTTCTTTACTCAAGAAGATGGCTTAAAGCTTATCTGTCACCATAAATGGGGATTTCAGACCTCATGGAAAACATTCTATTTTACCAGGTTTTATAGTAGAGGAACACAGCTTTTTACTGGTTTAGAGCATTTTCTGACTGATGTGGTAAAATGAGATCTCTTTCATTCCATTTTGGCAAATTTCTTTTTGCACCTGTTTTTCTTTCCCATTATTTGTGCAGATTTGGATCCCACTCCTGCCATTGTCCTGACTTCTTGGTGAGTTTCCAAGGAACATTTCTACATTTTGGGCTCTCTGAATTCCCCAGGCCACTGCTAAAGGCTGAGATGCATGCAGTTGGTCATGACATTCACCTGGGATTTGTTGAGGCCAAAATTAAATCAGATAAAGCTCTGCACTGAATCTGGGTCTCCTGTGTCTCAGGTGAATACAGTAATGTCTTTATTCTCTATAGCTTTTTTTTTTCTTACAAAAAGATGGAGTTCTGAAAAAAAAAAAAAAATATACAGCAACACCTCCAACTCCAAACCGATATCTGGGGTTTCTGGTGGAAGTTGAGAAGCAGTGTCCAGGCTCCCATGTTTGGCTCCATATACAGGTGAACAGCTGGATGTCCGGCTCCTGCATTGTGTGCACGTGAACCCCATCTATAGCACCTGCTAGAATCCAGGCTAGGCGGCAGAAAACGAAATTAAAAGGTAATTATTTGGTCTTCAGACATTGTGATATGAGTTAAGCCTCAACAGCAACTTTGCCCTGTTACAGCCGGAGACATTCGCTGTGTTTGGGGCAGGATGTTAAAGCATTTGGAAATTTCTCATGTTTAGCATTTGAACTATCCCCGTGCTCCTCGTTATTAACACCAGTTTGCAAAATCCTCATAGCTTTATGCCCCGTAGCCCATCCTGCCCCTTTTGCTTCCTACAGCTCTCACCTCTCCCCACATAAGGGAGGGAAGGTGAGGCCAGTGATTGGAGTGGAAATCCTCAACCTCAACAGTAAAAAAAGAAATAAGGCAGCGTGATTGATGAAGTGTAGCAGGTCACATGTGTACTGCTTGTAATAACCATTTTTACATTTCTCAGCTGTGTAGAGAGACGTGGGGATCAAATAAGTCTGGCTTTTGTTGATTTTTGGGATCATAAGTAAAGTGTTGTGGTATCCTTGGAAGGGAGACTGCACAGTAAAAATTTGGGGCAGGTTGGTGGGGGTGGTAGTGCAAGAACCAAATTAAAAGTGGGGGAAAGAACGGTGTAGCATGTGATGGTGGTTTGTCTTTTCCTTCCAGCTGTTGCACTGAGAAGGGAGGGAGCCCCCATCTGCACATGCCTCTTGGCCAGAATGTCAGGGACTTTGGACCCAGGTGGCTGAATTCTCCCTCTGAAGCTCTGCTGTGCAGGAGGAACATTTCAGGATACCGTTGCAAGCGTGAGTGCATCCATAATTCTGTTTCTAAAGACAAATCATTTCAAGTAGAGTGCATAGAGCTCATGACACAAACACATCTGGATTTCAGTTGTTGATCTGAAATATTCACAGTCCAATATGGTAAGAGCAGATGTGGGATTGACACTCATCGTAAATGTGAATGATCACATCACAAATCCCATATGTAGCTTAGTTGAGAGCAGCAAAGCCTACCTGCCCACCTTGGTTTTGCTCTGGGGTTAAAAATATTTGCTTGCACACTTAATATTAGTCACCACTCTTTTTTTTTTTTTTCTTTTTTTTTTTTTTTTAAGGTGTAGGAGATTATTATACACCTCAAAAATCTTTGGATGTAAACTGTGGTAGGAATTGAACTGACTGCCTTAATCAGAAGTACTTGGCTTGAAATGAAACATAAAAAAACCTCTTTAAAGTGTTTAATATTATCATATTTTGTGCTCAGTAAGCACTGCTGCCGAGGTCAGTGGTATCAAACTTAATAGGTTGATCATTAAAAACATCTAGTAACTGTGCCTTCTGCCGAGGTACATAGAGGCTGAAGAACTTCTGGTGCCTTTGTGGAAAAGTAGCTGAGGCAAGGAAAGTGTAGCTAAAAAGGTGAGTCAAGGACCCATAGAAAGGTCACCTGAGTTTTCAGAAGCTTTTCACTTCCCCAGAATTTTGAGTGTGAGTTCTATTGGTGTGGATATTGCATACATGGCCTTCTTTTTGAATTTCCTTGTGAGTGTGTCTGCCAACTGGAGGATGTTGAAAATTATTTTGAATTCTTAAAATGCCACCATCTTCCAGAGCAAAATGCTCCCAGACACAACAGCTGGGGCCACAACTTCTGCAGAAGAAAAGCCCAGGTCATGTCCCCTTTCCCCCCTCTCAGAGCCTCGTTGGCTCACTGAGCATTTGGATCTAGAAGAGCACGGTGTGTTCTTGGTGCCAGCAAGTCACAATTCTCCAGCACACTGGAGGATCCAAACCAGGACGTAGGCACTGTGGGATTTCAGTGTGTGTGACCAAGGATGAGGGAAAGGGGTTTAAACAGCCGAGGAAATAATTAGGCACAAAATGGAAGTTCAACCTTCATCCCAAGGTGTGGGAGAAAGAATCCTGGAGATTCAAGAGGGTTTGGGTGAAAATCGTGTTGGCCACTGTGTTTTAAATAAAGAAAAGTGAAGTCAGGGCAAAAATGAGGAAGTTTTGAGGAAGAGCTGGAGTGAGGGGGAGGAATAATCTGAGTGCATTAGGAAAAATGCACTGGGGAACACGGGTAGCAGGGAATGTGCATGTTTTTATGTTCCATCCTATACTGAGCCATCTGAGAGTTTAAAATGATTCAGACTTCAGCTTAACTTCCTCTCCTAAGAGAGGATTTTATTTCTCAATAGGCAAACATTTAAAATTGTAAAGAAGAAAAAGCAAGTGCTTTCCTCGGAAGGATGGATGAAACATAAATCTTAAGCAGAACTATAAACTGTTGGGACAAGGCATTTTTGTTGGATTATGTAGCTCATATCAGATAGCAATAAATCAATCCTTCAAAGACAAAAGACTATAGAAAGGAGAATAAACCAAAGACTCTCCAAATAACAAAGGCCAGATACACAAAAGTAACTAAGGAGCCGAAGAGGCAAATAGATGCCTGGCAGGATTTTAAATGGGATCATTCAACACAGACAATCATCACCTGCTAGTGATTATTGGTGGCTTTAGGCTCCTTCAGGCCTAGACACTTCCATGAGTGAGCTTAAAATTCCCATCAGCATCAGGGAAACTTAACTCACAGCCTTAAAATCTGCATGGCTGGTGCATCATCCCTCAGGTAAATGAAAAATGTGCCTAGTGGATGGGTTTGACCTATGGTGAGCTCTGACAGCACACATGTCTTAGCACAGCTCTGTCTTTACTCACTTGAGTCACGTCACCGATGGGATGGGAAGTTCTGTACGTATTTATTTACCTTCCTTCCTGATCCAGAACTGCAGAGAAAAACAGATTTTGGAGCAAAACTCAAAATCTTATTGGGTATGAGGACAACATTCTAGTAGTGGTGCAGGTTACTAATGCTCGTCTCGTTAGGCTCACTAGCTCTCATGCTTTGGAAATTCATTTGCTCTACTGTGAATTCCTATATTTTGGGCAAAAAAAAAGGCCTCATTGCAGTGCTGGAAATAGCAAAAATCCATGTCACGCTCTTTGCCTGTACTCTGTAGTCCCAGTGCCTTATTGTTCAGATCATCCAGGCTTTCTACAGCGTGCTCTGGCATGCTCCTGACCTGCACACACCTTGGCCTTCTCCCTGGGAGCATCAAAGAATCAAAGGAGATTAAAACTTGGGACTCATCCTGACTCACAGGATTCCCAGGTTCCCTGGCTGGCAGTACTGGGGACACTCCTTGTAGCTGAGCTCTGTTGTGCTGGTAGCTACATTTTCATCCAGTATCAAATTTGGCTGGTTTGTTTGTTGATATTGAAGAAAAGGATGACTCAAGTCTTAAACTGTTGGGAGAGGGGGGGGGGTGTGCAGGAAAGGGATTCCTGTCCTTCCTAAATCAGAAGAAGTAAATGTAATGCAGATAATAAGAGGGGAGGAAAAAAGAAAAGAAAACTTGCTGTACATCTGTTTTAAAGAGCCAGGCAAAAAAATACTGGGGGCACAAGACCTTAACAGGACAGAAAATTACCAGAACATGCCAGACATGGTGAATAAAAGGTGGGTAGGTGATGTTACTGCTGGAACAAGCGGGGATGTGAAAAATATAGGAAAATCTGCAAGTCTTTATTTGCCACTAGTCTGACAACAGGCGATGATGACTTATCTGTGAACATATGTTATGAAAAAGGGCTACTATCACAAGCTATGCAGTGATTGGGTCATTGAATATTTTTAGCTGCAGTTCTGGTTCTGGTTGGCCTCTATATCATCTTGAGTTTGGAAGTGCAGATTAGTTCAATCTCCCCACAGAATATTGTTCTACAGAGTACTTTAAGTGCATTTATTGAGAAAGGAGCCCTGGAATTTGAATACAATATAATTATGATCGCGATCTGAGCCTATACAATTTTAGGTTTGCTTCATCAAAGGTTAATATTCCATTTATTGGACTTTACACACTTACAAAGTTCAGCTGGGAAAGAATATCAGAGTGCATGTCTTACAAGTGAAATGGTACTTCTGTGTCCTTTAAGTCCCTCTCCTCCCTTTTGGCACCAGAAAAGTGCTTTTTCCATTCCACATCTTATGACATGCCGTATTTAAAACAGAGCAGTGTGGAACACCATGAGAATAAGTCTTCCTGCCTTAAATCAAAATACACTTACCTGTTTAAAACAGAAAAGTATGCTTTTCCAGAAGCTTGTCTATGCATTAATCCTGCCCAAGGGCACTTTTGATATGTTCTTTCACGACTTACCTGGCTTTTATACACAACTGCTTGTTTTGGTACTGCCTAAAAAGTGATTTTTTATTTTTTTTTTTTTTACTAATTAGGCAAAGACCGGGCAGTGCAGCAGGAGATTGTCCACCTGCTATTCCTGATAATGTTTTCTTAAAGGAAACACCTCAGTGATGCATTGCTTTCCACGCATCTCCCCCAGCATGGTGATGTGGTTTTGGTCTCACTGCTTACTCTTTGCTCTTACTGCTGCTCTGATCCCGTTGTTTCCCCTCTTCTTTAATTAGTTATTCTTTAATCCCCACAGTAGAGGAAAGGGGGGAAAAAAAAAAGAAAAAAAAGAAAAAAAAAGAAGGCAGTGCTTGCGAATGGCAAATCAGTCCATGGGGACTGCTCGGATTTTAAGGGCAGCTGCTGTTCAATGTATCTGGTGTGTCACTTTCTGTTTTGTGCTTCTGTTTTATTGCTGCTGTGGGAATGGAGCAAAAATAGCGGCTACTGCAGTTCTGTTGAATAACCATCAACGTGATCCCAGCCGATGTGTCAGTCCCTCACTGGCCTCAAAAATGTCCATATTTGATATCCACTACCCACCCTGACCTGTAAATGAAAACAGCAAGATGCTAAATAGCTACGGAAAAGCATCATTAGCTAGAAGACTCAGCTGATACACGGAGACGTCTTAGTGCCGCCGTGCGTGCGTGGGTGTGAGACTATCCCCACACCTCCAGAAAAGGCCGGAGGAAGTCAATAATTCATCAGGCGGCGGATTTTTAAATGTTAAATACATCGGCTTTCAGATTCGGTGCGACTGAGTTGGGCCACAACCATTCCAAGTGAAGTCAGGAGCAGCGGGGGGATGCTGAGTGCGAGCCCCGGCTCTTGGCAGAGCACCTCCAGCTCTCCAGCTCAGCCCTTTGTGGAGCTCGGATTCTCTCCCTCCCGTCTCTTCGTGCTTCCAGCGGGGTGCGAAGCCCTGACATCAGGGCTGCTGACTCACGGCACGCCGAGGAAGGAGCGTTTCTGTGGCCAGGAGGGGACCAGTTCAGTGGCCAAAATTGGATTTGCCCTGCCCGGCCGGCTGCGCACCTGAGCTGCCGCAGGGATGGAGCACGGAGCCTCTCGGCCGGGACCCGAGGCTTTTTTCAGCTCTCCTTTCTGTCGGTCAGCGCGGGTTTATCCCTCGCCAAGCCGGGTTTATCGCCGAGCCCGGCCGGGCTTTTGTTCTGCCCAAGGCGCAGCAGCGCGACTCGCTGAACCGGCCGCGTTTCCCCGACAGATGGCACTGCCTTTCTCTCCTACTTCGCCCAAAGTTTAAAAACATTTTCGTTAAAAATAGCTGCCCCACATTCTTAATTGGCAATCCCTTTTTTCTGTTTATTGTTAGGCACAAATCAAATGCTGTTTAGCTCTTAGGCGAGCTCAGTGCACAATACATAAAACCGTAATGTGAAACACACGGATTTTCTTATTCTCTTCTCTATCTTGCTTGTTATAGCAGAAAATACAGAACAATTTGTGGCTTGTCGCTAGCGTTTTCAGAAACTCAGTTACGATAAAATGTTATTTTTTCCCTTATGAAGATAGAGCCGTTTTGTTCGGTCTTAAAACTCGCTGTGTTGCCCGCACAACGCTCCTGTTTTCACAAAAATTTTATTCCAGCACCTTTGGACTCCAGCTGCAGGAACGGAGCGCTGTGTTTGGAGTGCCAAATTAAGGCGTTTGGCCCAAGCCCTGAAACAGGCTTCAAGCTCTCCTGGCTGGCTTTTCCCCCGTGCGGGGATGGAGAGCCCACGGTCCTGGGCCAGGCGCTCTCCCGGCGAAGCGTGGCTCCAGCACCGACCTTCTCCTGGCCTCCTTCCCCAGGGTGCTCCTCCACAGCCCCTCGCCGGGCTGTCCTGCTGCCAGCTCGACTCCTGCAGGGAGCACACGGATGCATCCCTGGGGGTGAGCCTGCCTCTGCTCTCCCCTCAGCGAGCTCATTCCTGCGGCCTCTTCTGGGGCCCGTTTCATTCCTGCCCTTCCTTGGGAGAAGATGGGAATGAGATGGGAAACGGCCTGGCCGTCTCCCGGTTTGGTCCGTGCCTCGTCTTTCTTCTCGTGGCCAGGTTGTGGATGGCGAAGCAGAAGGAGCATGTTTTGTTGTGCTGTGTTTCTTTGCCCGCTCTCGCACACGGACAGATTGTGGGCCAGCTGCCCGCGCTTTCGGTCCTTCCACCTCCCCCCACAACGGTCAGGGGCTCAGTGGAGGTCCTGAGCCACACAGAGCTCTCTTTCCTGACGGGGCTCTCCCAGCGCTGTCAGCAGTGGCACTGCCCCCAAACACGGGTTTGTGTGTGCTCCAAGGCGGTGGCAGTGCTGGCCTTTTAGCACAGATGCATGGGAGAAATTCCTTCTAATATGCATTCACATCTCTCCCTCCCCTCCCTCCCTCCCTCCCTCTCTCTCTCTCCAGTGACCTTTATTTGCCATCTCCTTGCCTATTTAGTTCATTTATTAGACCCTTCTGAAGTGGTTCATAATATTGGACAAGTCTCAATAATTGTATCAAATTCCAGTGGTATTGGCTGAATTTTTAAGCCCCTTCTCCTGTTTGCTAACATATTAAACAGTGCTGTACCTAACACAGTTCTTTGAGTCACCTCATTGTCAAAGCAGTTGAAAGCCTTTTCTTCCTCTTCTTCTTCTTCTTCTTTGGTGATTTTTACTTCCCAAGTTGGTTTTGTTCCCTTTGTCACTTTTTTTGTGATGAAGGCTATCAGCTGTTTTTAGAAAGAGCAGTAGATTAATCAGATGTGCTTGTACTTGAGGCTGTTTATATTCTGAACCTTATTTTCTTTTTAAAAACTCTGCACTGTTCTCTCCCTTTTATATAATGACTGTCTGGTTCTTTTCATTCTTTCTTTTTGTTTTAAGAGTTTTGTTTGCCTGGTGGTACAGTTTAGTAAGCTGCAAATTTCAAGGCTGGCTCAACATGTTTTTTAAAGCTAATACTCACATAGCAGCTTCCAGCAGCTGATGGTAATGAGCAAGGATGTAGGGTTTTTAATTAGTTACTCCAACACTTCCTTGAAATATTTGCATGCACGCAGGCCAGTTCTGGAGGTCTGTTGTTGCCAAATGCAAATATTGCAGCACTTTACTGCCTTGATAACAGTCTTTATTTTATTTTTACATGGGATATTAGATGTGCTGAAATGGCAGCTTAAAATCCTTTCTTAGATACAGGTGTAAGCAAAATATTTGGGATTTTTGAACATACAATCTTTAAATACTCATTTGTCTCTCCTTCAGTCCTCCTGCTTCTTGGCTCTGTGTCTTTCTGTGTGCATGTAAACAAGTGTTGCTTCTTTTCACAAGCAAACAGTCCAAAAGATTTCTTTCATAGCCCTAATTTCTACCCTGCATTTTAAAAATACATTTTAAAAGACATTTAAGGAGATACGTTTTTTATATTTAAGACATTTTAAGCAGCACGTGTGGTTTTGTTTTGGTTTCACCTGCTGGGCGTTCTTCTGCTTTGAAGATAACTGGTAAACAGCTGACCGTGTCAACACAAACATTTCTTTCTCCTTGACTTGGGTTTCCTCTTTGTGTCAAAATATCCATAGTCTAGTGAATATATGATGATTTTGAGGCTTTGTGGTTATTAAGAACCTCTGGTGATATTTCTTGCATCTCATGTGATTTCAGCCTCAGGTCCCAGACAAGCTGCAGTGGATATTTTGTATCCTCTCATTCTTATTGGAAAGGGATCAGCTTATTACATTGCTCTCAAACACTTCATTTTAACCTCATACTTACTTTTTAAAAGACCAGACTTTTTTTCTCTCTCTTTTTTTTCTCTCTCTTCTTTTTTTTTTCCTCTGTTTCCCCCCCAACCTGTATTTGCCTACTTTCTCTTTCTTAATTACTCACCGCTGCGGCTTTGCTCACTAATTACAAATTCCCTGGTGTCAGGACTTCCCCTTCCAGCCCTCCACTGTGCTGAGTTATCCCTGCCCTTTTCCTGGGGGTGGACAGTGGCACGCTCAGGCGAGGATTCCACAATAATTTAATGACTCTTTTGGGATATTCCTTTGCAATAATTGTCGTTATTTGAGTCTTGGGCTCAGAACTGGACCCAGCAGGGCTGGTCCCATCAGTACACACCTGTAATATCATGGCCTCCTGCATAATCATGCAAGTATTGCATTAACCTTAGCCCATAGGCTGCAGAGGGAATTCATGGTAAATTGATTTTCTGAAGTCCTTTTCAGTGTCACTGCATTTCAGGATATGGTATTCTGTGTTGTTAGTGTGACCTACATTCTCTCTTCTGACATATCTGACTTGGTGTCAGCCTGTATTAAAACCTTTTTAAAAAATATTACTTCATTTTACAAGCTGATTCAAAGAGCACATTATAACTGACCAACTCCAACCTCTCCAATTGCTATTTGACCTTGTATTTTTTTCTGTATATATAAAATATATATATAGATATAATATATAAAAAAATTACATATACATATACATATACATATACTTAATATATTTAAAGTAACCAGTTTAAAATATTTGAAGGATTTAATTTCCTGGATATTTCCATAAACTCCTGTTCTGA